>SKCR01022796.1:0-57953 GCA_019454045.1 Zanthoxylum bungeanum
GTGTTAGCAAATCTTGACCAGGAACTATGTTTGATAATATTCATATAGCAGTGACACTTCCCAATGTCAATTACAAACTAACTTTGTAACTGTGTACTGTATTATATATTATCGGGCCTTTGTCTAATATATACATATCACTAAACCACATTTAGTTTCAATCTAATCGTAATCAGATCGAATACGTATATAAGAACAAGAGGTGCAATCATAAATAAGTAATATTATGGAATAAGGGGATGTTCGTATTCATGAATCAGACATAAATACGGTCCGGATTGGCGCTCTGAGCACCAACCCCAACACTGTTGTTATTAATTATTGAATCTATTTATTTACAAATATCTAATTAAAGGGAATGGAATTGATTGCTTGATTGATTTGGTTGATTGTAGATTTGCTAAATAAATAAATAAAAAGATAAAAGAAAATACTAAGGAAAATAAAGACACAAAGATCTAAGGTTGTGATTTCTTTTAATATCATTTTAAAGATGAAGTGGTTATCTTAAAGTTGGGTAATATATTGATTTATTAACTTGGAACACTAAATTATGTGTAAGCCTCTGTCGATGGTCAGACACAAATACCCAGTTTAACCTAATTGAACCATATGTCTATGTCAACCAAATTATCTGGATTCATTAAGATTAAGTTCTAATTATGGCTACCCCCGCCCGACAGGTATATTCCTATCCTGTAAGGAAATCTATAAAAGGTTATCTATCCTCAAGGAAGATCGTGGGCTATTAAGTCTAAGGCTGAAACCTAAAATCCCTATATCTAGTTCATTTTAGATTTACCATATCAATCTTATTGGTGATCAGACAACAAGAAGCATTAAGCTTAAGACTTAATAAATAAATCTTATAATACCCAAACTATAATTTAACCCCTTATAAACTGGTGATATTAAAAGTCATCACAACCCCAGATAACTAACACATAACTAGGGTTAGTAAAAGCTTAAAAGTAAAAGACATAAAGTAAAAGCTGAAAAGTAAAATAAAATAAAATGCTAAGGTAAAAGGAATTATTTCTACTACTACTTATTTAGATATCTCCCAGTAAAATAATATATAAACTTGTGATTATTATCAACCAGCCATAAAGGAGGAACCAAAATAACCTGCCATAAAGGCGGAACCAAAATAACCAGCCATAAAGGCGGAACCAAAATTAAATTACCAACCGACCAATCTGGCGGTATCCTGATTAAGTCAAATTTTAAATAGTAAATATATTATTTTAAGGGAGATTAATCTAAATAGTAATAGTAAAAGAATTACCTTTCACCATAGCATAAGGAAGTTACCTCATCATGGTGAATAGTAAAAACTGTAAAAAGTAAAAATTAAATTACTATTATTACAAAACGTAATTAAAATTATTTACAAAACTAAAAATTAAAAATAAAAAAAAAAACTAAAAAACTAAAGACTCTAGAGAGAGAAACTCTCTCTTTAGAAAGAATTGAAGAGAGAGGAAGGTACAACAAATTCTGAAATCTCGAGCTCAATTTATAGGCGCGGATAGGGGTCCAGCGTCGCGACGCTAAAGGGTTCGACGTCGCGACGCCGGCTACAGTGACACGTGTCACGCTCTGATTCGTCGGCTCAGATTCTTATCCGATGACGTGGCACTGTTCATGACGTCATTGCTTACGTCACGCTGAGGGCGATTGTCGGCAGCGTTAGATCGTGACACGTGGCACCGGCGCACATTAGCAAGTCCGTTGAAATGTTGACACGTGGCATGGCGCAAGATAGCATAGATGATGATTGTCGGCATCGTAGGATGATGACACGTGGCAGACGCAAGTTAGCAAATCTTCTGTGATGGTGACACGTGGCACGTCGCACGTTAGCAAAGTCAACTTTTCAGATTCTGACCCGTTGACCCGGCGCATTATAGCAGCACTCGGCGCACTTTAGGCGTCGCGACGCTGAGTGTCCTGGCGTCGCGACGCGAAAAAGACCAAAATATCCATGCTGACGCATTTTTGTCTGGTTTTGCCCCAAATTGCCTCCAGTGCTATCCAAACTTTATTTATCTACAAAATAACAACAAAACACATCAAAACGTTCATAAATCTCGAGAAACAATACAAAATATTAGGTCAAATGAGTGAGAAATAGTGATATAAATACCACTCATCACACCCCCCAAACCTAACATTTTGCTAGTCCTTGAGCAAAACAGAAAATAAAATAACATAAAGAAATAAAATTAACTAAGCCACTTTCTTAGGGATCACGGTTGCATTTAGCATATGCAACAAGCCTTTAAACCCCTAGGTGTCCCTAGTGGACGAATTGTAGTCTCGTGAGGGTTTACAGCAATGATACCCACAAACATTTTACAAAAGTAAAAATGTAGTAAAACTAATGCACACAAAAGCAAAAAGACAAGCGAAAAGAGAATAAAGAAGTTAGTGACTAATCAGGTGAAACTTCTACTTCAAGTTACTAATTGTTTTCTTTCTTTCTAAATTACTGAATAAGTAAATTCTCCGATTATTTTTACCATTCTTCCTATACACAGCTAACAAAATATTAAACAACTCATTTTTGCCCACAACAGTCATAAGTGCAGTTGATAAGAGAGTAATATTTTTTCCTAAAGTTCTATCAGATTTCAAACCTTTTTGTAGCAATGGAATAATTTTTCTGATTTTTCTGATTTTTTTCTTTGATTTTTTTCTCTATTTTTTATTTATATACAATACCTTCCGTCTATGTAGCGAGCTTTGGGTCGGTGGCTCCCAAACCAGTTGGCTTTAGAGCACCAGGTGTTAAAGCACCCCTACGGACTTAATTACTCAAACTTCAGATATATATATTTTTGCAGCATCTTTGATCCATGTAGCGAGCTTTGGGCCAGTGACTCCCAAACCTATTGGTTTTAGGGCACTAGGTGTTAAAACACCCTTACAGACTTAATAACTCGGATCTCTGACGTTTTTTTTTTTTTTTTTTTTTTACTCCATTGCTTTTTGAGATGCTTCCTCCAATTAAACTATAGCATGAAATATTAATTCAATTTTAGCTCATGTCTGTATGTTACTATATATGTTGATAATACCTGCCAACGGAGCATATGAAGATTCATTTTAGTCAGTTTAATGGAGAATTTACGAATTAAATAATTTAAAATGAAATAAACAAAAATTAACTTGTTTTGAAATAGGTTTGAGATACGTCTCAGGAGTGGAAACTCCTTACTCGGCTACCTTTTACCAATTTCACCTTTTTAGTCAAAACAAAAACACAAAAAAAAAACAAATATTTTTGTAATTTTTGAAACATTTTCAATTTTTTTTTGTATTTTTCGAAAAATTTTGGACTAAAAATAAAAATAACACAAACTAAAAACAAGGTACTGATCAACTAATTCCCTCCCCCAAACCTAAATGAGACATTGTCCCCAATGTCTTAAAAAGTAGAAGAAGAGTTTAGAAGGTCGTACCTGGTTAGCTGAAATCTACAGGAAATTAAAGGTTAAGATCCAGATTAATTCGACGTCTCTTACCACGATCGTCCTTAGACCAATTTATCTTTGATAGGATATGGTCAACTTGTGGTTCATAGGCTATGAGTTGGTTTATTAGATCCGGAGCAGTTCTGGCAGTAAAGAGGAGTTCTTTCATAAGTTTTGACACGAACCCATTTCTCCGAGCATCATCAAGAAACACACAAAGAAAATCATAAAATCCATCAACGTTGAGTAGTCCAAGCGGTTTCTGTTGTATGTTCAGGTTCGCCCAAGATAGAACTATAAAAATTTCCTCCAATGTACCCAAGCCACCTGGCAAAGCGATAAAAGCATCAGCACGGTTAATCATTTCTACCAGTCGTTCAGACATACCTGGCACGATCAATTCCTCTCCGTTTGATGATCCAATAAGATTTGCCTCTGCCAAGGATTTTGGGATGATTCCCAAAACGTGACTGCCTCCTTCCTGTACGGCCTTTGAAACGATCCCCATAAGTCCGAGATTTCCTCCGCCATATATTAAGTGCATATTCCTTGCAGCTAAAACTCGACCCAATTCCTGTGCTGCTTCTATGTATTGTGGTTTAGTACCAACACTACTACCGCAAAACACACAAATGTTTTCAACTCGTCTTCCTGTGCTGCTTCCATTTTTTTTTTTATGTATTTCTTTCTCAAATTAGGATGCCTTCAAAAGTGCAATGACGGGCTGAATTTATAGTACCTGAAAAAGGGTGAGTAATAATAGCACTAGTATCTTCCAGAGGACGTTTGTTAGCTAAACAACAAAAGAAATCGTGAAAGGTCAAAAATTATGGATCCTGTCTACGAAAATAAAGATAATTACAATAGAAAAGCAAATCAAAGCAATAATTAAGGTAACGGAATTGTGTACGCAATACGCCACTCGTTTGGTATATAAATCCATTAGGATGCGTCTCAAGATTTCATTCATTACTCAGCCTTCGCTAATGAATTGTTTATCTTCTTTGTGATTGCCAAACACCATTCCTTTTGTCTTAAAATGCTCCATTTGTGCCTTTCCCTACAAAAATAACACACAAAATTAAAAAGTTCACACAAAACAAATTACAACAAATTGCATGGGTTGCCTCCCTGCTAGCGCTAAATTTTTCGTCTTCAGCCAGACGTGACTGAAATCCATATGTCAAGGAGGTTTCAGCGTCGTTTTGGATGTCCGATTAAAGACAATCCCGTGAGCGTTGCTTTTGAAGGGCCTCTTCCAACGGAAAAATGGCAGAAATAATTTTGTTCTATTCAGTTCTCGTGCCACCTTTTTACTCCTTGTTGTTCCAGTGGTTCCTGCAAAGAAAGAAATAAAATCAGGAGGTCTCGTATGATGCTTGACTTGGAATGGAAGTTCCATTCTGTTAAGCTTCTGGGCGATATCTTTGATTTGTACTCCCCAAAACAGCGATGTTTCTCCTGAATGCTCTGGATCTTTATTAAGGTCAGACATTTGCTCCTCTATTTGCTCTGCTTCTTGCTCCACCTTTTCTTCACAGATGTATTTTAAAATTTCCATATTCAGCTCTTCATCTGTCATCTGTGAAATACATGTTTCAAAATTGTCAACCTGACACTACAAGAAAAAAGGCCTTTACTGACACTAAGGTTAGTGACACTAGGCTAAAAGTGTCAGAAACGACGTGTAAATGGGCCTATTTCCGTGTTTTTCACTTAAATATCAATAATTACTGACACTATGGTATCAGCGATTTTAGTGTCAGTAATTACTATTACAATAGTATCAGTAAGAAATAAAAAAAAAAAAAAAAAAAACACGTAGTCGTCTGGAGTCGAACCAACACCTCGCGGAAGTGACGTTTTTCGCATATATTACTGACACTAGAGTATCAGTAAATTTAGTGTCAGTAATTAATGATACCTTAGTATCAGTAAAAAAATTTAAAAAAAAAATTATTTCCTCTGCTGGGACTCGAAATTGTAACCATTGATATAAATTTTTTTTTATTGTAAAGCTTTACCACTGGGCCAAATCGTGACTTTTGTTCCTTAAACCGCGGTTTATAAAAATATATATGTATTTGTCGGGTCAAAACCTGAACCGTAGGGTTGCCGGTTGCATTTTTTGCTTTTATTTTTGGATCATGAGGTAGGGTTGCCGGTTGCATGTTGAGATCTATAATGTTGATTGTTGATCCATTTCGTATAACTTTTATATCTGAAGTTTGAATTTTTGGGAATTAAGACTGATATATGCAAGGAGATTACAACAAAAATAGCCTTGGCTAGGAGACATAATTTACATATATAATAATTATGTTTTTTTTTTAATAATTATGTAAAAAGCGCCTATATTATTTATTTATTATCGCTGTGGCGCTCTAGGGTTTTTATTTTAGCAGCCGCAGGCGCAGTGAGAAGAAGCAACAATGGTTGAGAAAGCAGGCAAAGGAAGGAAAGAGGAGGTCGTGACTCGCGAGTACACCATTAATCTCCACAAACGCTTGCATGGCTGGTACTTCCTCTCAATCTTGTCTCTCTTTTTAGTGCTTGTAAATTGTCTAAATAATCCCTAATATGAGATGAATGTGTTGTTGTTATTTGATTTTTAATTGTTACATGTTCGTTGATAAAAAATCACATATTTAATGACTTGATATTTGTTGGATGTACGTATCTTGTGTTAATTGCCATGAGATTTTCGTTTTATTGTGATTATAGAAATGATTTGTCTATTAGTTGTAGATATTTTAATGTTTCAGAATCTTTATGAACGAGTGTGCCCTTGCCGGAAGTTCTTGACTTCAATTTAGGGCAGCATTTACAGTTTCAGAAACAATGTAAGCAGTCACTTTGGTTGTGGTTTCTTCACTTGTTTTGGTCATTACCGAAATCTAAAGCCTTCAACTATGTTGCATCTACCACTGATGCAGTTTCTGTATATTCATTGTTTTGATTGCTCCTTTGTATGAAATGTAATCCTGAGTCACTAACATATAGATTTCGAACTGACATATAGAGCTGTTGGTAATATTATCAAAATGTAAAAAGTAGATTTCTAACAAAAGAAGTTTCACAGGATCATTGTTTAAAGCACGCTTCAAAAAGTTATAATACCACCAAGTGCTCGGGCAGTCCTCAAAGTGGAAAGGTACACAAAATTTTATGATTTTCTATATTAAGTTAGTGCATCTTATGGAGGTAATTGAAGGGCTTGTACAGTTCTTTAGTGATTTCCTATGTGTGATGCCTATTTTGATAGTTTATGTGTTGAAGTTTAATGTTATGTATTGTTATGCTTCGGCTTATCTTTGACTTAGCATGCCGGTTTTTGGGTGATTGTTTCCCTTTTGTTTCTATCTAGTACGTTACTGGGATTGTGCATGGCCACATGGCATTCAAACTTATAAACTGAAAAAAAAAACCAACAACTTATGAATCTAAGCACTAAAGATATAATAAACTGTTTGCTCATTGTTTTAACCTAATGTATTCAAGCCAATGTTCTTCGTTATTTTACTCTAATGTATGTTTTCTTTAAACCTTTGAAACTAATTATGAAAATTTTATAAACTTACATCGACAAGGTACATATTATGAACAGGTTAGGTACGTAAAATGGACAAAAAATGGATATATTGTGATAGACTTTCCAGTGAATACATTTGGCGTCTTTTTTAATATCTTCATATATATGTATTATTAAATACTAATAATGAATTAATCCTACAGGTTCAGTTAGTTGTGGGTAAAACTTCACCAAAGTCTGTGAAGAGCAAAATATTGGAGGATCCTATTAAAGTTGGTGTGCCAAATGATGATCAAAAAGAACAAAACATTGAAGCAACTTCAAGAATACAAATGACAAGGACAACATAGCTATTGTTCGTTGAGTTAATGAAGTAGTATGGTATTTCTCTTTTCTGTAAATTAATACATTCTTGTTTCTACTTTTAGCTTAGAATTTTTTCCCCAGATTTTTTACTTCAGTGAAAGCAATATGAATCATATCTTTTATTTCAGTTTTATGCCCTGATGGGTTTAATTTGGTGGGTTAATTTGTTTTATTTGTGAGTTTTGCTAGTGGGTAAGATTGCTTTGAGACTTGAAAGTTAAAATATTCTATTAACAGTGTCTCGATGTTCTCTATGTCAGACATGAACTTGGAGATAGTTTTTTACCTGATGAAGTTTTGCCATGTTCTGATTGATACTTGTTGAAACCTTTGGGGGATATGGCACCTGTCATCTGATGTGCTTTGAGGTGCAGCATGAATGCTATGGAAGCAGTATTTGATATATTGAGATCTAACATGTTTATCTCATCTATTTTTATGGCAATTACCTGGAATGTTACATTCTAATACATTTTGAGCTTTGAACTTTTAGTTTCCAGGAATTCCATAATGAACAACTATCTTGTCATCTTGATTTGCTTCCTATCATGTCATCTGATAAACTTCATCTGGTTCATGAGATCCTTTTATTTCAGTTTTATGTCCGTCTATATATATATTGTGTGTGTGTGTGTGGTGTGTGTGTGTGTGTGTGTGTGTGTGTTATTGATTTGTTTGTTTTGGTGATTATGTAGCGGTATGAAAGATACAACTTGTTATTATGGATGCCATTTGGTTTTTTATATGCATGCTCTTAGGTTGTTGGTATGGTTATTGTCAATAAGTGCTTTATGTGACAAAAATTAGATTAGGGTTATATTTTGTATTTTTATTTGGATGTATTTAATGTTTTTATTTATGAAGATATCGATTTTTTTTGGAAGTCCATCTAATTCTTAACATTTGGTTTATAATTTCAGATTTTGTGCCAGATATTGTTGGGGGATTGTTGCAGGCTTCTCAACAAGTATCATGAATTTTGGTGGGGGCATGACATTTTGATGGGACTTTAAGAGTAGTTTTTGAAATATATATATGTTAATTTAAAGATTGTCTATGGAGTTTTTGTATTCATCATGTGATACTGTTGAATTGATTAATACGATTAATCTATTATATTGCGAATTTTATATAAATGTAATTTTTTAGTTTTTTATTTCATTGAGTTGGTATATATATATATATATATATATATATATATATATATTTTATGATTAATTTAATTACAAAAAATAAGAAATATAATTGTGAAATAATACGATTTTTAAATTTTAAAAGATATTGACGGATATTGATACTATAGTAACAATAATTACTGACACTAAAAATCAAATATATGCGATATACTGATACTGCAGTAACAAAATTTACTGACACTATAGTATCACTAAATACTGATGATATAGTGTCAATAATTTACTGACACTAAAATAGTGTGAGAGATTACTGATACCATAGTGTCAATAATTTTCTGATACTACAGTATTAACGTTTACTGACACTAAGAATCACTGACACTAGAAACTAGTGTCAGTGATTTCTGGCTGCGGCAACACTGACACATTTATATAGTGTCAGTAAAACCCTTTACTGACACTAATTTAGTATCAGTAAAAGCTTTTTTTCTTGTAGTGTGAGGATGAAAAGAAATGTCAGATTTTAGGTCTTCATCCTCTGATATGACTGGAATTGATGGTTCAGATAGATCTTCTTCAAATATCATGGTAAAACATGCTCCAAGATCTTCATTTTGAGGACACA
This sequence comes from Zanthoxylum bungeanum, assembly GCA_019454045.1. Taxonomy (NCBI): domain Eukaryota; kingdom Viridiplantae; phylum Streptophyta; class Magnoliopsida; order Sapindales; family Rutaceae; genus Zanthoxylum; species Zanthoxylum bungeanum. The sequence continues at coordinate 9,139 of SKCR01022796.1, forward strand.
GAATTCCATCCTCATTTGTTGGTGCAGTTGGTACAAACAGTTCAGCTTCATCCTTGTCAGAATCCGAATAATAAAAATCAAATTGAGACTTTGCCGGTTCGGGCTCCTGAACTGATACCTCTGGTTGTTGATACTGCTCAGCCTCCTCCTCTGTTGAAGTGTCATTGTGAAATGATTGGTACTCGAAGGCTTCATCAGTGTCATCTGAAACTGGTTCTTGAGGTATATAGTACTGGTTTTCTGTGAATTGTCTGATCTGATCTGTCATTCTCTGTATGGATTATGTGTTACTCTGAATTTGTGCATCAAATCGAGCTGCTTGTTCTTCGAACATGTGAATCAATTGATCTTCCTCGGATGGTTCTGGTTCTTGATAAGGATCGAAGGAAGATGGTGAATAAGATGGAAAATGTGATGGTTCTTCGTACCATGAATGATTTTGATAGCTCTGCCACCCTGGATTGTAATTGTACTCGCAATAATCTCTTGGGTGATTACCATTACATATGTCACATCTCTCCATTGCGTTCTGATGAGAAAATGTAGTACTGCTTGGTTCTGGCATCCAATGGTAATTGTTGGGCTGGACAACAGGCCTCAGAAAACCGGACTGTTGCTCCCAAATGTGGGGTGTATCTTTTAGTAAAGCTCGTGATCTCTCAATCTCCCAGTAGTGTTCCACTTTTTCAATCACCTGAAATAAAAGAAAGAAATAAAAATTACAGATAAAAATAAAGAAAATTAGATACAGGTAAATTAGATAGCTTCAAAATTAATAACTCAAGAAATATAAGTCCCCGGCAACGGCGCCAAAAACTTGACCGGCGTAAACACACACGTATAACGCAAGCGCACGTATCATTCAAGTAGTATAAAAATATCGATCCCACGAGGACTTAATTCCTACTGTTGTTATTAATTATTGAATCTATTTATTTACAAATATCTAATTAAAGGGAGAATGTAATTGATTGCTTGATTGATTTGGTTGATTGTAGATTTGCTAAATAAATAAATAAAAAGATAAAAGAAAATACTAAGGAAAATAAAAGACACAAAGATCTAAGGTTGTGATTTCTTTTAATATCATTTTAAAGATGAAGTGGTTATCTTAAAGTTGGGTAATATATTGATTTATTAACTTGGAACACTAAATTATGTGTAAGCCTCTGTCGATGGTCAGACACAAATACCCAGTTTAACCTAATTGAACCATATGTCTATGTCAACCAAATTATCTGGATTCATTAAGATTAAGTTCCAATTATGGCTACCCCCGCCCGACAGGTATATTCCTATCCTGTAAGGAAATCTATTAAAGGGTTATCTATCCTCAAGGAAGATCGTGGGCTATTAAGTCTAAGGCTGAAACCTAAAATCCCTATATCTAGTTCATTTTAGATTTACCATATCAATCTTATTGGTGATCAGACAACAAGAAGCATTAAGCTTAAGACTTAATGAATAAATCTTTATAATACCCAAACTATAATTTAACCCCTTATAAACTGGTGATATTAAAAGTCATCACAACCCCAGATAACTAACACATAACTAGGGTTAGTAAAAGCTTAAAAGTAAAAGACATAAAGTAAAAGCTGAAAAGTAAAATAAAATAAAATGCTAAGGTAAAAGGAATTATTTCTACTACTACTTATTTAGATATCTCCCAGTAAAATAATATATAAACTTGTGATTATTATCAACCAGCCATAAAGGCGGAACCAAAATAACCAGCCATAAAGGCGGAACCAAAATTAAATTACCAACCGACCAATCTGGCGGTATCCTGATTAAGTCAAATTTTAAATAGTAAATATATTATTTTTAAGGGAGATTAATCTAAATAGTAATAGTAAAAGAATTACCTTTCACCATAGCATAAGGAAGTTACTTCATCATGGTGAATAGTAAAAACTGTAAAAAGTAAAAAGTAAAAATTAAATTACTATTATTACAAAACGTAATTAAAATTATTTACAAAACTAAAAATTAAAAATAAAAAAAAACTAAAAAACTAAAGACTCTAGAGAGAGAAACTCTCTCTTTAGAAAGAATTGAAGAGAGAGGAAGGTACAACAAATTCTGAAATCTCGAGCTCAATTTATAGGCGAGGATAGGGGTCCAGCGTCGCGACGCTAAAGGATTCGACGTCGCGACGCCGGCTACAGTGACACGTGTCACGCGCTGATTCGTCTGCTCAGATTCTTATCCGATGATGTGGCACTGTTCATGACGTCATTGCTTACGTCACACTGAGGGCGATTGTCGGCAGCGTTAGATCGCGACACGTGGCACCGGTGCACATTAGCAAGTCCGTTGAAATGTCGACACGTGGCATGGCGCAAGATAGCATAGATGATGATTGTCGGCATCGTAGGATGATGACACGTGGCAGGCGCAAGTTATCAAATCTTCTGTGATGGTGACACGTGGCACGGCGCACGTTAGCAAAGTCAATTTTTCAGATTCTGACCCGTTGACCCGGCGCATTATAGCAGCACTCGGTGCACGTTAGGCGTCGCGACGATGAGTGTCCTGGCGTCGCGACGCGAAAAAGACCAAAATATCCCTGCTGACGCATTTTTGTCTGGTTTTGCCCCAAATTGCCTCCAGTGCTATCCAAACTTTATTTATCTGTAAAATAACAACAAAACACATCAAAACGTTCATAAATCTCGAGAAACAATACAAAACATTAGGTCAAATGAGTGAGAAATAGTGATATAAATACCACTCATCAACACACATGATATCTTGAGGATCAGTCCACACCCAACGAACAGGTGGAGGTCTGATCTAAATAGATCGGTGACGTGACTGCCATCAAAATGTGGAGGATACCTCATACATCCACAGTGGTATCTCAAGTTGAAGGATCACTATGCTCACTCAACCCGAGAAATTTTTTATTGACGTTGGTGTATCATCTATTAAGAATCTTCAATGAGTCGTTCAATGTTTATCCAATATAAACATCTACGTGTCTATATGAGTCTTATGAGACTCATAGTTTATTGAGAAACCATTAGAATCCAACATTCCAATATACGACACGTATTGGTCTCAGCGGGTTTACTTACTGACCAAGTCATTGTAAACCTTGACCAGGAATAGTTAAAGAGTGATATTGTTATGATATTGTTCAATGTTAGTTGCGACGCTTTTGCAACTGTATCATAACCAATCACCATATGGTCATTTTCATATTTACCATATAATAAAATAATTTATATTATAGAAACTATTTATTTTATTCACTAATAAAGTATTTACAAGAGTATTTACATGGAAATACATAAAAAATTGGTGCTCAGAGCCCCAACCTTAACAAAATCTCCCACTTGCTCTAGTGCCAATATCGATTGTATCTAATACATATTGACTCCACATGCTTATCAAATAACTTCGTTGGTATGACCTTCGTGAGCGGGTCTACTACATTATCTTCACTGGGAACTTTGCACACGACAATGTCACCTCGCGACATAATCTATCGAATAATGTGGTACTTTCATTCCACATGCTTCGATTTCTGATGCGCTCTCTGTTCATTTGCTTGTGCAATGACACCAGTATTATCACAATATAATGGAATCAGATGTTCGATACTTAGGACAAATCCCAGTTCTATAATAAACTTCTTAAGCCAAACAACTTCTTTTGCAGCTTCAGAAGCAGCAAAATATTCTGCCTCTGTGGTGGAATCAGCTGTAGACCCCTATTTGGTACTTTTCCAACAAACTGCACCTCTGTTAAGGGTAAATATGAATCCTGATGTAGATTTTCTATCATCGGGATCAGATTCGAAATCAGAATCCGTATACCCATTAACCTGTAGTTGATTTCCTCCATATATGATAAACTTATCCTTAGTACCTTTAAGATACTTCATGATATGTTTAACGACCATCCAATGGTCATTTCATGGATTGGACTAATATCTACTGGTTAACCTAACCGCGTAGCTAATAACAGGCCTCGTACATAACATGGTATACATAATGCTACCCAAACATGAAGCATAAGGCTGATTAGACATTCTAATCTTCTCATCTTCTGTTTGCGGACACATCTTCTTTGAAAGATGAATGCCATGTCTGAACGGTATATTTTACTGTCTTACAGTTAACAAAATTATACCGTTCTAAGATCTTATCTATGTACGTTGATTGAGATAACCCAATAAGCTTCATTTCTCTATCCCTATAGAGCTTTATATACCCAAGATATAAGAAGCTTCACCCAAGTCTTTCATGGAGAAATTCTTACCGAGCTAAGCTTTGATACCTTGCATCATTCCTATATCATTCCTAATGATTAGGATGCCATCAACATAGAGAACCAAAAATACTATCATACTCCCACTGACCCTTTTGTACACATAGGATTCTTCTGTATTCTTGAGAAAACTAGACAATCTAATAATCTCGTTGAATCGAAGATTCCAACTTCGCAAAGCTTGTTTAAGTCCATAAATGGACTTCTTAAGCTTACAAACCATACTTGAGGTTTCGCTGGATATAAAACCCTCCGGCTGTTCCATATAGATTTCTTTGTCAAGAAACCCATTTAGAAAAGCCGTTTTGACATCTATTTGCCAAATCTCATAATCATGATAAGTAGCAATAGACAATAAAATCCTTATAGACTTTAGCATCGCAACTGGCGAAAAAGTTTCATCGTAGTCGACATCAGGTCGCTGCGTGTAACCTATAGCTACCATTCTGGTCTTAAAGGTTTCAACCTTTCCGTCAGGCCCACACTTCCTCTTGTAAACCCATTTACTACCGATAGGAATAATTCCTTCAGGAAGCGGAACCAAGTCCCAAACTTGATTCTGATGCATGGAGTCTAACTCTGATTTCATGGCCTCTTGCCATTTCACGGAGTCGATATCCAACATCGCTTCTCTATAGGTGTAAGGGTCAGTCTCTTCAACTAAGAGAACATCTAGACTCTTTTCTTGTATCAAATACAAATGTTCAAGAGGTATAGACACCCTTTTAGGACCTACAGAGTGTGTGTGTTGAAGGTTTTTCATCTATTTGAACTTCAGGTTCCTCCAATGATTCATTGGTTCCAGGTTGTACTTCATCAAGTTCAACCTGTCTATGATTACCTCCTTCAGGTAAAAATTCTACCTCTAGAAATTTTACGAAGCGAGCTACGAACACATTTCGTTGTTCGGTATCATAGAACAAATATCTTTTCATATTTGAAGGATATCCAACAAACCTAAACCTTTGCCCTCGAGGCGAAAACTTATCTTGCTGAGCCATCCTAACATAGGTAGGACAGCCCCAAATCTTAATATAATTAAGATTCGGTTTCCTACCAGTCCATATCTCATATGGAGTTGTAGGAACAACCTTGGAATGAATATTATTCAAAAGATGAGCAGTAGTTAAAAGAGCATAGCCCCATAAATAATAGGGCAAATCTGTAAAACTCAACATCGATCGAATCATATCCAATAAAGTCTGATTTCTCATTTCGAACACTCCATTGTGCTGTGGAGTACCCAGAGGAGTATATTGAGCGAGAATATCATTATTCTTTAAATAATCGGTGAACTCACCACTCATATATTCACCGCTTCGATCTGATCGAAGACATTTAATATATTTACTATTCTGTTTTTGTACTTCATTTCAGAATTCTTTGAACTTTTCAAAGGTTTCCGATTTCTATTTCATCAAATAAACATAACCATACCGTGACAGATCATCGGTAAAGGTAACAAAGTATGAAAAACCATTGTAGCAGTGTGACTCATGGGACTACATACATCAGAATATATTAGCTCCAATAAGTCAGCGGCTCGGTGTCCTACACCCAAAAATGAGGCTTTGGTCATTTTACCCCGAATGCAAGATTCACAAGTTGGATAAGGTTCAATGGTAAGATCTTGTATCAAACCATTACTAACCAACTGGGTTAGGCGTTTCACTTATATATGACCAAACCTCATATGCCACAGTTCAATATTATGTATAAAAGATACTTTCCGTTTATTAATTCCAGTTAGGGGTGTTCACGGGTCGGGTCGAGTCAAGTCGGGTTTTTCATTTTTTTTCAAGACCCGATCGGGTCGGGTCATTTGACCCGAAACCCGAAATTTCATAAGGTGACCCACGCGGGTCGGGTTACAACGGGTCGGGTCAAAAAAATTACGAGTTGGGTCAGGTCAACATAATATGCAGTAAATATAATATATATATTTTAATGTTACGAAATTGACTAGATGAGTGCGTAGTTGTAATGGCAAAGAAATTGATAAACTTTACAGGGGACCCTGGTTCGATTCTTGGCACCAGCAATCTGAAGTTTCTTTTTCTTTTTCCTATACAAAAAGAAAGAAAAAATGAAATTTCAAATGTGAGTTTCGAACCTGAGACTCCTTGGAAATTAATCATGCACATTACCATTTCAGCTACACATTTCACTTGTGATATTTATATCATTAAAAATATATATATTATATTTATAATATCATTTACATTAGGTCGGGTTAGACCCCAATTTTCTCAACTGAACCCGTGACCCGACCCGAAATTTCGGGTCGGGTCAAAATGACCCGAAATTAAATTTTTAAAAATCAAGAACCCGACCGGGTCGGGTCGGGTTGGTCCGGGTGGGGTCGGGTCGTGGGTCGACCCGACCCTATGAACACCCATAATTCCAGCATTATAGATATCTTGTGAGGTATATAAAATGTAATGACCATGCTGATTTCGACAAACTAGGATCTGAACATTATATCTATCATATAAATATAAAGAACGATTCTTAATATTTATATTATATCCTTCAGTATCTAATACAAAAAGTGACACAGTGTTCGCAACACATCTCAGTATAAAAAAACAGTCATGCAACAAAAGGCTCCCACTGGGTAGGGGAATCTCGCATAAGCCCACAACAACTGCATCCAGAGAGTCGCCACTCCCGAAACGCAACTGCATCTCCCCATATTTTAGCCATCTATTTTCCTTCAGCACATGCAACGAATTGCGAATGTGAATTGGACAAGTAGAATCCAAAATCCAACTGGATGACATAGCTTCATAAGCTAATGAGATATCAATAATGGGAAAAATAAAAGTACCTGAAGTAGATGCTCTTTCCTTTCTGATTTGCTCCAAATTGTCAGGACAATTCATTTTCCAATGGCCAATCTTGCTGCAGTGGTAGCATTTATCTTCGGCAGCTCTCTTCGATTTAGCTATCTTACCCTGTGGTGGAAGATTCGTACCCTTCTTTTTCTTACCTTTTTTCTTCTTCCCTTTCTATTTAGATTGGGAGGAAGAAGGAAGAGCAGTGGGTTTAGGAGGGCAAGTCGGTACTCTCTTCCTTAAATCTTCTTCTGCAGTTTGCAACATCTTATATAGCTCCTGATAAGAACAGCTAATACCATTCATAGTGAAATACATTACAAATTGGCGGTATGATGCTGTGAGAGATCCAAGTATGACACTTCGTCCTAAAGTGTCATTCAGAGGGAAATTATAGCGCCTCAACTATTCGATCAAATCACTCAGATGTAGCACATGAGGGCTCACAACCTGTCCATCTTCAAGTTTTGCATGGAACAGTTCCATTGTAATTTTATGAACCGAGACAACCTGTTCTTGGTTCATAAAGGACTCTCTCAATCGCATCATCATAGTATATGCGTCAGGCAATCCAAAATATTGCCTCTTAAGCTCCAGTGCCAGGGAATTGAGAATATATGATTTGACCCTCCTATTATCATCTCTCCACTTTTAGAGAGTCTCATGTTCCTCTTGTGAAGCATCATCTACTATGGTAAGTGGCAACAAACCATCTAACACATATTCTATTTGCTCAGACCCAAGAACAATTCCTAGATCCAAGTCCCAATCTGTAAAGTTTTCGGCGCCTTTAAGCTTGTTCATATCAAGTATACCAGCAAAAGGATTAGAAGCAGGTGCCGCCATAGCAAATCTATCATATAGATAGCGAAAAATGGTTAGCCGACTAAACAGTTTCATATAATATAAAACAAACAAAGCATAAATAGATCATGGATCCCAAAATGATTTTAGTCCTAAATTGTCAAATACAATTCTAATTGATTCCAAATCAATCCCAAAATGATTTATACATGTCTTATATATGAAAATACAATTTGAACTCAAGAAAACTAATTTTCTAGAAATTACCGAATGGTCCCCATATTTTCAAGAATTTTCAATTTGGTCCTTTTTGTTCAAAACATGTCAAGATCAAATTCAAAAATTCCAAAATTTAATATACATCATATATACATCAAATTACATCACATATATGAAAAGTCCCAAATTTGGAGTGGGTTATGAACCCTAATTTTACAATTTCAACAAATTGACAAATTAACACCAAATTAATTAAATTCAACACTTTAATCAATTCCCACCACACCAAAAAAGTCTCACTATCATGAAACAACTCAAGAAAAATTCTAGGTCATTTATGAGTGGATAAGTAACTCTATAATGGCAACTCACCATCAAATAGTTAAAAAGAAAGCTTAAGAAATAATTTCAAGTAATCTTAATTAATATACATGCTTCCATATTTCAATCAAGTTCCCAATCATCAAAATACATCCACAAGAAAGTAGAGGAAAAACTAAGCTACACATATTGAAGTCTAGTATCTTAGAAACAATTTTCATAAAGAAGAAAGTAAGAAAAAACCTACCAAATTTCCAAAAACTCAAGCTTTTTCTTCTTTCTTTCTCTTTTTCCTCTCAAAACCTCTTTTGTATTTATTTTTAGGGTTATTAGATTATGAAACAAAAAAGAAAACAAGCCTTATATATTTTTCTCGAATGACCGAAAAATACAAGGAAAAATATTGGCCAAGTTTTTTTTTATTTCATTAATTAATATTCCCACCACACCAAATACGTCTCACAATCATGAAATAACATAAGAACAATTCTAGGTCATTTATGAGTGGCTAAGCAACTCTAGAATGGCAACAACATTATCAAATAATGAAAAGAATACTTAATTACATCTAATAAACATTCTTTAAGTTCATACATGCTAATATCTTTCTATCAAGCTTCCAACCATCAAATATCAAGCACAAAAGAGTACGGAAAGATCTAAGCTACACATATTGAAGTTTACTATAATAGAAACATTTTTCATAAAGGAGAAAGTGAGAAAAAACTTACCAAATTTCCATAAATCCAAGCTTTTTCTTCTTTTTCTTCTTTTTCTTCTTTTTTTCCTCTCAAACTCTTCTTTTGTATTTGATTAGGGTTCTTAGATAATGAAACAAAAAAATAAAAATAAAGCTTATATATTTTTCCACTCAATTGCCGAAAATTGGGGGAAAAAATATTGGTCGTGTTTTTCATTTTTTTTTCAATTAATTAAAGGATAAGATTTAATAAATTTGTGGTATTAATTCATTAAACCATTTAATGTATATCACAAATGTACCAATTAAATCATTCCATTTAATCCAACCAAAATTGGCCATTTAATCCAATTCAATTTTGCCAATTAACTTACTTTAATAAAGTAAAAGATATTTATCATTTAATTAATTTAGTTATTCAACATTTGAATAATCAAATAATTAAATACAAATATCTTAAATATATGTATTATATTTACATTAAATAATCAAAATACATAAATTAATTATAAATGTCAAATATCACAATTTGACATTTAAAAAATGGCCGAAAGATCCCAAATGCATGTATTATCGTTTAACCGTTAAACGACTTATAAATAATCAGTATTATTTATAAAAGTTGTCATAGTGCTCTACGAGTATATTTCATTAGTAAGACACTCTAGGTTCAGACATATCCGTCACGAAATTCAATTTCTTGTCCATAATCTACCCACCCGTAAATTATGACATATACATATAAAAAATCTGAACAATACAGGTCGAGGTAACTGCATACGTATCATCCTTCTGTTACAGTTATCCAGATTATCATAGAGATATAAATATAAACGTCAAATCTCTATAGGTATAATCTCGTCGACGATTCTATTAGCAATCTCCTAAATAACACTTAAAATTGATTTCTACAGTGCACCGCTGGCCCATGGATTTAACAAATTGCTAATTCTATAATGGATACTTATGCTCTTTACACAAAACTGACAGATCCTACCTTGATACACACAAGATATCTTGCAGATCGGTCCGAACCCAACGAACAGACATAGGTCTAAATCTAAATAGATCGGTGACGTGACTGCCATCAAAGTGTGGAGGATACCTCATACATACACAGTGGTATCTCAAGTTGAAGGATCACTATGGTCAGTCAACCCGAGAAGATTCTTATTGACGTTGGTGCACCATCAATTAAGAATCTTCAGTGAGACGTTCAGTATTTATTCGATATAAACACCTATGTGTCTAAACAAGTCTCCCGAGACTCATGGTTCATTGAGAAACCATTAAAATCCAACATTCCAATATACGACACTTACCGGTCTCAGCGGGTTTACTTACTGACCAAGTAATTATAAACCTTGACCAAGAATAGTTAAAGATTGCTACTGTTATGATACTGCTCAATGTCAGTTGTGACGCTTTTGCAACTGTAACATAACCAATCACTCTATGGTCATTTACGTCTTTACCATATAATAAAATAATTTATATTATAGAAACTATTTATTTTATTCACTAATAAAATATTTACAAGAGTATTTACAGGGAAATACATAAGAAATTGGCACTCAGAGCATCAACCCTAACAGCTAAGGATGGTGGTGGCGAAGAGGGAATCAGTTCGGACTGCAAAGACCGAACCAAGTTTGACCGAGAAAGAAATGAGATGAGACAGATGATGAAAAACCACCCATTGTTATTCAGTTTGGCAGCATACCACCGGTTGTGGCCAATCATTACTTGCTGTCTGAAAAGTTCAAACGGGACAATGATGGGACCCCTGGAAGGAGTGAAGATGTTTACGACAGGGAGGAGACATGATTTGCAACACTTATTATGGAAAGCAGGGAGGTCTCAGATAACGAGTTGACAAATGTAGAAAAAGAAATATATGTAATAGCCGAAGCTCGAAGAAGGGGGAAAACACAAAGTCGGCTTCTTAAGGAGTTATACGAAGTCGGAAATCCAGTAGTGGGGACATTGGGGGAAGACTTGGGATGATCCCCGTATCTCGTACTGACATGAATCCAGAAACTCAAGGAACAAATGACATGAATCCATCAACTCAAGGAACATTAGATCCTTTACAATTGCCAACAGGTCCAATCACACGCCAAAGAGCTAAGAAGATCAGAGACGCAATGGCGGGGCTAGCGCAGAATGCCATGGTCGATTGTGACAGACAACTTCGCGGCATAGTGGCGTCACATGAGGGCTTTAATGGAGTGGGTCCAAAGCTATTTCACTTGACCCAAGTCATACCAGAGTAACGCACCAGCAATCTTGAAGCCGAGTATATTTTTAACAGATCAAGCCGATTCAAACCCGACACTAAATATTCGGCCAAGACAAGACTTATTGGACTTTATGACACATCATTATGACTTTATACATGGAAGCCACGAATTTGGAGGACTTTTGGTGCAAGGAAACAACTTTAGACAAATTTGGAAAAGTTTTCCACATTTGTTGACTTTTATGATTTTGTGTTTTTACTTTAGACTTTTTTGGCAAAGTTATTTATTAAGTCTTTGTTTGTTATTGATTAAGTCTTTGTTTCTTTTGACTTTATGTTTGTTATTAATGTCTATTAAGGGCATGGCTATTTAATAACCATTAGTTAGCAACTTAGGGTATTTTGGTCATTTTGCACCCATTAGGGTTTCTTTCATTGTACTATTTAAACTCATTTCATCTTAATGAAAAGAATCACCAAATTTCAAATTTCATCTTCATTTTGAAGTCTTGGCTATTGCCTAATTTGCTTAAGGGAGGGATTCCCCTTATCTCATGCAATCGACTTATCTAAGGCGTGGCAACCTTAGTGGCGTCTCCGTGCTAGCAGAACACTTCAAGGAATCATCTTAAGGGTTCTCAAAGACAAGTTCTTTGTGGGTCTTCTTTATGGCCTTGGAAGGTTTTTGTTCCTACAAAATCAAATTCACGGTTCTTGGGGTTCTGTCCGTTGCGAGGGGTTTGATTGGCCTAATCCTCCAAGTGAGTTCCGCGTCATTTGGTATTAGAGCTTAGGGTTCCAAGGTCTGATTTTTCTATCTTTACCTTGTGTTTTTGATTTAGTTTTTATTGTGTTTTGAGATGGAAAGAGAATTTGAGACCATGGATAGAAATTTTCAAAATAATTTGGTCTTCGTCTTTCGTACGAGATGCCGCATCAACTCTAAAGCGTGTAGTATGGTCATCAACAGAAAAGATCCTACTAATTTTGCTAGTACTACACTAGTGGAAAAGTTGGGATTACCATTAATACCTATGGAAAGACCTTTCATGTGGATAAGTGAATTTGGCGAGGTTGAGGTTAGTCATAGAGTTGTGGTTAGTTTTTCTATTGGGGAAAAATATATTGATGAGGTAGTGTGTGACGTAGTTCCTATGAGTACTACACATATATCGTTGGGCAAGCCTTGGTATAAGTTTAACAAGGTAACTTATGATATGGACAAGAATATATATAAGGTCAAATATGATGGGAAAGTCATTACTATCATTCCTTTAACTCCACAGCAGGCATATGATGATGTGTTGTATTTTCATAAAAGTACGAGTAGTGAGAGACATGGTAATATTGATAAAGTATGTTCAGTGGAGCCATCAGAGAACGACATGGGTAATGAGATGGTTGAAGAATTTGTTGTAAAGGAAAGTGTACGACAACAAAATGGAGTAGTGACTAACGATTTTAATGAGAGTGAGATCATTAGTGAGGCTAAAGTCGATGAGAATGCTTGTGAGGCCAAGAGTTATGAGTGTGTTGTTTTAGTTACATGGTGAGTGGAAATGCTTGTGAGACCATGAGCATTGAGGGACTAAAAATTTGTGAGACAGTGTGCTTTGAGGTTGAAAAACACAGTGAAGTTGAGCATTTGTGTGAGGTCTTTGCAAGTAAGGTTGAGATAGTGGTCATGGGTGATGATGAAGCCATGCGAGCGAGTGAAAATAAAGTGGATGTGGTAGTTAAGTTTTTACCTAACACATTCTCTACTATTTATGTTTCTTCATTGCAGGTGCACGTGGTCAAGTATGATTCATTTATACTCCAAGATCATCATTCAATTGATTTTTTCATAACTATCTATGATCCGGGTTCGGATTCGAGGACGAATCCATTTCAAGAGAGTGAGAATGACATGAATCCAACAACTCAAGAAACAAATGACATGAATGCAGCAACTCAAGGAACATTAGATCCTTTGTAATTGCCAACAGGTCCAATCACACGCCAAAGAGTTAGGAAGATCAGAGACGCAATGACGGGGCTAGCGCAGAATGCCATGGTCGAGTGTGACAGACAACTTCGGGGCATATTGGCGTCACATGAGTGTAGGGGTTGGTGCTCAGAGAGCCAATTCCCGGTTGTATTTTTGTTAAATACTTCTGTAAAACGTTATTATTATCAGTAATAATATATGCAGTTTCTATAATATAATCTAATCTTTTATATGGTAAAGACGTAATGACCCTAGAATGATTAGTCATGATACAGTTGCAAAAGCGTCGCAACGGACATTGAGAAGTATCATGACGTTGTCATTCTCAGACAGTTCCTGGTCAAGGTTTACACTACTTGGTCAGTATAGTAAACCCGTTGAGACCGGTACATGTCGTATACTGGAATATATGATTCCAATGGTTTCTCAATGAACCATAAGTCTTGGAGACTAGTATAGACATGTAGGTGTTTATAGTGGATAAACACTGAACGACTCACCGAAGATTCTTAATGGATGGTACACCAGCGTCAATAAGAATCTTCATGGGTTGAGTAGCACTTGTGATTCTTAGACTTGAGATGCCATTGTGGGCACATGAGACATCTTCTACACTTAGACGGCAGTCACGTCACCGATCTATTTAGATCAGACCTCCGCCTGTTCGTTGGGTGTAGATAGATCCTCAGGGTGTCCTATGTGTATCAAGATAGGATCCGTCAGTTCTGTGTACCAGAGCATAGGTAGTCCATATGATTAGCAATCAGATAAAAAACCATGGGCCCGTGGTAAAGTTTAGAAGCTAGTTCTGAACATTCTTTTGAGATTGCTAATAGAATAGTCGACTGGATAGTCCCGATAGAGATTTGACGTTTACATCTATATCTCTGGGATTTATCCGGATACCTGTGACGGAGGAATTATACATTTTCCATGACCTCGACCTGTATGGTTCAGCGAGATTATCCGTGATCGTCATAATCTACGGGTGGATAGATTATGGACATGAAATTTGATTTCGTGACGGATATACGTGAACCTAGAGAGTCTCAATAATGAAACATACTCGTAGAGCACTAGAGCAACATTAAATAAATAATATTGATTATTTATAAAGTCGTTTAAAGGTTAAACGCTAGATACGTGCATAAGGACCCGATAGTCATTTACGTAATTATTGTGTATTTACATTTAATACTTGATTAATTTAAATACACATTAATTAATAGTCAAAATGAGTTATTTGACTTTTATCCTAAATGAATATATGTTTTTAATATTTAATGTAAATATTATACATATATTTATATATTTGTATTTGATTAATTAATTAATTATTTAATTGTTAAATAATTAAATTAATTACAATATAAATATCTTACATTAGGATATTATGATTAAATGATATTAGTTGCCTTTGTTGACTTTAGTTAAATATCTAATAAAGTGTTTTTTTTTTTGAGATATTTAATAAAGTTAACCAAAATCACTTGAAATGAAATTGAAATTAATTTTTCTTGTTTTTGTCTTTGGTATTTTCGGCCATAGGCCAAATGAACAAGTATAAATTGATTTTCATTTCATTTAACATTTAACCTAATACACTTTATCAAAAAAAAACTCCATTGAAGCAAACTTGGAAAGCTTGAGAGAAGAAAGAGATATCAAGAAAAGCTTGGATTTTAGTAAGTTTTCAAACTTGCTATTAGAGAGGAATATGTTCCTTAGGTTCTAGGCTTCAACATGTGATGTTCTTAGATTATTTCTTTCTTTATTTCTTTGTGTTTTTGTTGATGGAAGTTTGAATGAAGTGTTGAGCATGTATGGTGAAGAAAGGTTGTAACTATTGTAGTTATAAGTATTCTTTTAAGGTTTTTGAAACCATGTTGCTATTCTAGAGTTGTTGACCCACTCTTAAATGACCTAGATTTGATCTTGAGTTGTTTCATTGTGTTGAGACTTGAATTGGATGAAAGATTGATGATTGAAACATTTGATTTAATGTAAATGGCCTAATTTGCCCAATTTGTGGAAATTGAAAAATTAGGGTTCATAACCTATTCTAAATTTGGGGCTTTTGAGATATGTTGTGCATTAGGATGTGTATATGATGCATATAAAGTTTCATGTTGATTGGATTACATTTGGATGTGTTTTGAAGCATGAAATGACAAAAGGCACAAATGCCCCCAAATTGAAGCATTCGGCCAAGAAATTGATTTTTGGATTTTTGGTTGCTTTTGGTGTTTTGATGTTTTGAACATGCTAAGTTCATCTTAGAAATGATTTAGAATCATTCAAAATTGATTGGATCAATTTCGGACTAAAATGGACAAAATACCATATAAGGGTAATTTGGTAATTTCACTTGAATATGATTCATTTGAAATTTTATTTCATTATTTGAATATTGGGTAATTAAATAAATGTGTTTATTTATTTAATCCAGAAAAAGTTTTGAAATCGGAAAATATCGATTTTCCCCTTCCGCCGCTGCGTTACCGGATTCACCCCCCCCTAAAATAACCCCTTTAAAATGGTATCAGAGCGAGTCTGATTCTAGGCCACTTAAAATGATTAGCCATCATTGAATCAATGTTTAATCATGTTTTCTTGACTTTATGCATGCTTATTAGGAACTAATTTGATTAGATTTAGGGTGTATGACACTTAGCGGAAAATCCCTAATAATAAGGTTTTAATGTAATTATGTATTTGATGCATGTTATATGGTCCGTCTTGTCAATACGGTTTATGAATATCTCTTTGTGACTACATCCGAGACCGTGCCTCTGCTGTGAGGGTGTAGCCGATAAAGATTTATTTATACCGGATGTATATCTGATACCAGATAAATTCAAGTAAAAGCGGAATTCTGAACGTGCCCTAGCTATCAGGATTACGTAAGTAACTTGAGTTTATCATTGACGAGTATTACCTTGGTACGTCTCCTTGTGGGCCTGCCTTCGCAGCGACAACGAGAAACGGCCAGGACCGGATACTTAGGAGTCACTTTTGAGTGATTGACAAATGAGTTGTCTACCTGATGAATATACGTAGGCGAGACCGTGCCTCTGCTGTGAGCTGAAATATATTCACGGGATCCACCTTTCACTATTTATATTTAATTTAATTATTAAATATTTGTATTCTGTTTTGGGATTACAGTATTGCATGATTTAGTGGGAGGGGCATATTAGATTAAAAATCCATGATCTAGTTTATGCTTTTGATATTATATGAAACTGCTTAATTTCTGCTAACCGTTTTTCGTGATCTATATGATAGATTTGCGATGGCGGGTCAATCCACAAACCAGTTTGCGCGTATGTTAGATGCGAACAAACTGAAAGGCGCTGAGAACTTTACAGACTGGGAATTGGATCTGAGGATTGTCCTCGATTCTGAAAAGTTGGGTTATGTTCTTGAGGGTCCTTTACCCCTTGCAGTGGGTGAGGATGCTTCGGAGGAGGAACGCCGGGTTTTTGAGCTTAGAAGGATGACGATTTAAGGGTTAAATCATACATCCTTAGTTCGCTCTCTCCGAAACTCAAGCAACAATACTATGGAACGTCAGATTCCTATAGTATGATGACGCGATTAAGACAATCGTTTGAGAACCAAGAACGAGTTATTGTTCACAAGGTCGCCATGGAACTGTTCCATGCGCGTCTGGATGAGGGGCAAAGTGTTAGCCCACATGTTCTTCAAATGATCGATTTGATCGATCAATTGAGGCAACATAATCTCATCCTGAATGACATTCTTGGTAGGAGTGTCATTCTTGGTTCTCTGCCAGCTTCATTCCGCCACTTTGTGATGTACTTCAACATGCACGGGACAGTCTGCACCTGCCAGGAGCTACATAGGATGTTGCTCACGGCAGAAGAGGATCTGAAGAAGGGAGTACCGACTCGCCCACCTAGATCTACTTCTCTCTCTGCTTCTTCCCAAGGAATGTCCAAGGAAAAGAAGAAGAAAAGGAAGAAGAAGAAGACCTTCGGTCCTCAACAGCAGGCGAAGATAGCTAAGCCCAAAAGGGCTGCTGAAGACAAATGCCACCACTGCGGCAAGGTCGGGCACTGGAAAAGGAACTGTCCAGATTACATTGCCCAGCTGAGGAGAGACAGAGCATCTACATCAGGTACTTTTATTTTTCCAGTTATTGATTTATCTTTGGCTTGTGAAGCCGTTACATCCAGCTGGATTTTAGATTCTGCTTGTCCCATTCACATTTGCAATTCGTTGCAAGTGCTGACGGAAAGTAGGAGGCTGAAGCCAGGGGAGATGCAGTTGCGATTCGGGAGTGGAGACTCTTTGGATGCAGTTGCAGTGGGAGTATGCGAGATCTCATTGCCGAATGGGACACTTTTGTTATATGACTGTCATTTTGTACCAGGATGTGTCGCTAATATTATATCACTTTTTGTATTAGATACAGAAGGCTATTGTATTAATATTAAGAATAGTTCTTTGTATTTATATGATAAAAATAATATTCAGATCCTTAGTTGTCCAAACCAGCATGGTCATTACACATTGCAAACTTCAAAAGATATATTAAATACTGGAGTTAATAAACGTAGTTTACCTGTAATTAATAATACTGAACTTTGGCATATGAGACTTGGTCACATTGGCGTTAAACGCCTTACCCAATTGGTTAGGAATGGTTTGATATTAGATCTTACCATTGAGTCCTATCCAACTTGTGAATCCTGTATTCAGGGTAAGATGACCAAAGCCTCATTTTCTGGTGTTGGACACCGCGCCACAAACTTACTGGAACTCGTACATTCTGATGTATGTGGTCCACTAAGTCAAACTGCTCACAGTGGTTATTCGTACTTCGTTACCTTTACCGATGATTTGTCACGGTACGGTTATGTGTATTTGATGCGACATAAATCGGAAACCTTTGAAAAGTTCAAAGAGTTCCGAAATGAAGTAGAAAAACAAACTGGTAAATATATTAAATGCCTTCGATCAGATCGAGGCGGTGAATATATGAGTGGTGAGTTCATGGATTATATGAAGGAGAATGGGATTCTCGCTCAATATACTCCTCCAGGTACGCCACAGCACAATGGAGTATCTGAGAGGAGGAATCAGACTTTATTGGATATGGTCCGATCGATGTTGAGTTTCACAGATTTGCCCTATTACTTATGGGGCTACTGTCTCTTAACAGCCGCACATCTTTTGAATAAGATTCCTTCAAAGGCTGTTCCTACGACACCGTATCAGATATGGTTCGGTAGGAGACCGAATCTTAATTATATTAAGGTTTGGGGTTGTCCTGCCTATGTCAGGGTAACTCAGCAAAGTAAGCTTTCGCCTCGAGGGCAAAAGTTTAGGTTTGTTGGATATCCCTCGAATACGAGGGGATATCTGTTCTATGATACCGAGCATCGAAATGTGTTCGTAGCTCGCTTTGTAAAATTTCTAGAAGTAGAATTTTTGTCAGAAGGTGGTGATCATAGACAGGTTGAGCTTGATGAAGTCCAACCTGAAAACAATGAGCCAACGGAGGAACCTGAAGTTCAAGTAGATGAAGGACCTTTAACACACACACACTCCGTAGGTCGGAAAGGGTATCTAGACCTCTTGAACGCTTGTATTTGATACAAGAAAAGAGTCTGGATGTTCTCTTAGTTGAAGAGACAGATCCTTTCACCTATAGAGAATCGATGTTGGACATCGACTCCGTGAAATGGCAAAGTGCCATGAAATCCGAGATAGACTCAATGCATGAAAATCAAGTTTGGGACTTGATTCCGCTTCCCGAAGGAATTGTTCCTATCAGTTGTAAATGGGTTTACAAAAGGAAGCGGGGGCCTGACGGTAAGGTTGAAACTTACAAGGTCCGACTGGTAGCAAAAGGTTACACGCAGCGACCTGGCGTCGACTACGATGAAACTTTTTCGCCGGTAGCAATGCTTAAGTCTATCCGGATTTTGCTTTCTATAGCTGCGTATCATGACTACGAGATTTGGCAAATGGATGTCAAAACGGCTTTTCTAAATGGATTTCTTGATGAAGAAATCTATATGGAACAGCCGGAAGGTTTCACGTCCAGCGAAACCTCGGGTATGGTATGTAAGCTTAAGAAGTCCATTTATGGACTTAAACAAGCTTCACGAAGTTGGAATCTTCGATTCGATGAGATTATTAGATCGTCTGGTTTTCTCAAGAATTCGGAAGAATCCTGTGTGTATCAGAAGGCCAGTGGGAGCATGGTCGTATTTTTAGTCCTATATGTTGATGACATCCTAATCATTGGGAAAGATTTAGGTATGTTACAAAGCGTTAAAGCATATCTCTGTAAGAATTTCTCCATGAAGGACCTGGGAGAAGCTTCCTATGTTTTAGGGATAAAACTCTATCGAGATAGACAAAGGAGGCTGATTGGGTTATCCCAATCAACGTACATAGATAAGATCTTGGAACGGTACAGTTTTGGTAACTTTAAGACAGCAAACATACCGTTCAGACATGGGATTCATCTTTCTAAGAAGATGTGTCCACAAACAGAAGATGAGAATGTTAGAATGTCTAACCAACCTTATGCTTCGTGTTTGGGTAGCATAATGTATGCCATGTTATGTACGAGGCCTGATATTAGTTTCGCTGTTAGCGTAACTAGCAGATATCAGTCCAATCCAGGAAATGACCATTGGATAGCCATTAAACATATCCTAAAGTATCTTAAGGGTACAAAGGATAAGTTGATAATATATGGAGGAAATGAACTGCAGGTTAATGGGTATACAGACTCCGATTTTCAATCGGATCCCGATGATAGAAAGTCTACATCTGGATTTGTCTTTACCCTTAACGGAGGTACAGTTTGTTGGAAGAGTTCCAAACAGGGATCTACAGCAGATTCCACCACTGGGCGGAATATATTGCAGCTTCTGAAGCCGCAAAAGAGGCTGTGTGGATAAAGAATTTTATCACAGAATTGGGAGTTGTCCCAAGTATCGAGAATGCGATTCCGTTATACTGTGATAATACTGGAGCCATTGCGCAAGCAAAGGAACCGAGGGCACATCAGAAGTCGAAGCATGTGGAACGCAAGTACCACATCATTCGAGAGATTGTGTCGCGATGGGACATTATCGTGTGCAAGGTACCGAGTGAAGACAACGTAGCAGACCCGCTGACGAAGGCCATACCTCCGAAGTTGTTTGATAAACACGTGGAGTCGATGGGTATTAGATACAATCGATATTGGCACTAGAGCAAGTGGGAGATTTTGTAGGGGTTGGTGCTCAGAGCGCCAATTCCCGGTTGTATTTTTGTTAAATACTTCTGTAAAACGCTATTATTATCAGTAATAATATATGCAGTTTCTATAATATAATCTAATCTTTTATATGGTAAAGACGTAATGACCCTAGAATGATTAGTCATGATACAGTTGCAAAAGCGTCGCAACGGACATTGAGAAGTATCATGACGTTGTCATTCTCAGACAGTTCCTGGTCAAGGTTTACACTACTTGGTCAGTATAGTAAACCCGTTGAGACCGGTACATGTCGTATACTGGAATATATGATTCCAATGGTTTCTCAATGAACCATAAGTCTTGGAGACTAGTATAGACGTGTAGGTGTTTATAGTGGATAAACACTGAACGACTCACCGAAGATTCTTAATGGATGGTACACCAGCGTCAATAAGAATCTTCATGGGTTGAGTAGCACTTGTGATTCTTAGACTTGAGATGCCATTGTGGGCACATGAGACATCTTCTACACTTAGACGGCAGTCACGTCACCGATCTATTTAGATCAGACCTCCGCCTGTTCGTTGGGTGCAGATAGATCCTCAGGGTGTCCTATGTGTATCAAGATAGGATCCGTCAGTTCTGTGTACCAGAGCATAGGTAGTCCATATGATTAGCAATCAGATAAAAAACCATGGGCCCGTGGTAAAGTTTAGAAGCTAGTTCTGAACATTCTTTTGAGATTGCTAATAGAATAGTCGACTGGATAGTCCCGATAGAGATTTGACGTTTACATCTATATCTCTGGGATTTATCCGGATACCTGTGACGGAGGAATTATACATTTTCCATGACCTCGACCTGTATGGTTCAGCGAGATTATCCGTGATCGTCATAATCTACGGGTGGATAGATTATGGACATGAAATTTGATTTCGTGACGGATATACGTGAACCTAGAGAGTCTCAATAATGAAACATACTCGTAGAGCACTAGAGCAACATTAAATAAATAATATTGATTATTTATAAAGTCGTTTAAAGGTTAAACGCTAGATACGTGCATAAAGGACCCGATAGTCATTTACGTAATTATTGTGTATTTACATTTAATACTTGATTAATTTAAATACACATTAATTAATAGTCAAAATGAGTTATTTGACTTTTATCCTAAATGAATATATGTTTTTAATATTTAATGTAAATATTATACATATATTTAATATATTTGTATTTGATTAATTAATTAATTATTTAATTGTTAAATGATTAAATTAATTAAAATATAAATATCTTACATTAGGATATTATGATTAAATGATATTAGTTGCCTTTGTTGACTTTAGTTAAATATCTAATAAAGTGGTTTTTTGAGATATTTAATAAAGTTAACCAAATTCACTTGAAATGAAATTGAAATTAATTTTCCTTGTTTTGTCTTTGGTATTTTCGGCCATAGGCCAAATGAACAAGTATAAATTGATTTTCATTTCATTTAACATTTAACCTAATACACTTTATCAAAAAAAAACTCCATTGAAGCAAACTTGGAAAGCTTGAGAGAAGAAAGAGATATCAAGAAAAGCTTGGAATTTTAGTAAGTTTTCAAACTTGCTATTAGAGAGGAATATGTTCCTTAGGTTCTAGGCTTCAAAATGTGATGTTCTTAGATTATTTCTTTCTTTATTTCTTTGTGTTTTTGTTGATGGAAGTTTGAATGAAGTGTTGAGCATGTATGGTGAAGAAAGGTTGTAACTATTGTAGTTATAAGTATTCTTTTAAGGTTTTTGAAACCATGTTGCTATTCTAGAGTTGTTGACCCACTCTTAAATGACCTAGATTTGATCTTGAGTTGTTTCATTGTGTTGAGACTTGAATTGGATGAAAGATTGATGATTGAAACATTTGATTTAATGTAAATGGCCTAATTTGCCCAATTTGTGGAAATTGAAAAATTAGGGTTCATAACCTATTCTAAATTTGGGGCTTTTGAGATATGTTGTGCATTAGGATGTGTATATGATGCATATAAAGTTTCATGTTGATTGGATTACATTTGGATGTGTTTTGAAGCATGAAATGACAAAAGGCACAAATGCCCCCAAATTGAAGCATTCGGCCAAGAAATTGATTTTTGGATTTTTGGTTGCTTTTGGTGTTTTGATGTTTTGAACATGCTAAGTTAATCTTAGAAATGATTTAGAATCATTCAAAATTGATTGGATCAATTTCGGACTAAAATGGACAAAATACCATATAAGGGTAATTTGGTAATTTCACTTGAATATGATTCATTTGAAATTTTATTTCATTATTTGAATATTGGGTAATTAAATAAATGTGTTTATTTATTTAATCCAAGAAAAATTTTTGAAATCGGAAAATATCGATTTTCCCGCTTCCGCTGCGTTACTGGATTCACCCCCTAAAATACCCCTTCAATGAGGGCTTTAATCGAGTGGGTCCAAAGCTATTTCACTTGACCCAAGTCATACCAGAGTAACGCACCAGCAATCTTGAAGCCGAGTATATTTTTAACGGATCAAGCCGATTCAAGCCCGACACTAAATATTCAGCCAAGACAAGACTTATTGGACTTTATGACACATCATTATGCCTTTATACATGGAAGCCACGAATTTGGAGGACTTTTGGTGCAAGGAAACAACTTTAGACAAATTTGGAAAAGTTTTCCACATTTGTTGACTTTTATGATTTTGTGTTTTTACTTTAGACTTTTTTGGCAAAGTTATTTATTAAGTCTTTGTTTGTTATTGATTAAGTCTTTGTTTCTTTTGACTTTGTGTTTGTTATTAAATGTCTATTAAGGGCATGGCCATTTAATAACCATTAGTTAGCAACTTATGGTGTTTTGGTCATTTTGCACCCATTAGGGTTTCTTTCATTGTACTATTTAAACTCATTTCATCTTAATGAAAAGAATCACCAAATTTCGAATTTCATCTTCATTTTGAAGTCTTGGCTATTGCCTAATTTGCTTAAGGGTGGGATTCCCCTTATCTCATGCAATCGCCAAGACTTCAAAAAGAAGATGAAATTTGAAATTTGGTGATTCTTTTCATTAAGATGAAATGAGTTTAAATAGTACAATGAAAGAAACCCTAATGGGTGCAAAATGACCAAAACACCCTAAGTTGCTAACTAATGGTTATTAAATGGCCATGCCCTTAATAGACATTTAATAACAAACACAAGTCAAAAGAAACAAAGACTTAATCAATAACAAACAAAGACTTAATAAATAACTTTGCCAAAAAAGTCTAAAGTAAAAACACAAAATCATAAAAGTCAACAAATGTGGAAAACTTTTCCAAATTTGTCTAAAGTTGTTTCCTTGCACCAAAAGTCCTCCAAATTCGTGGCTTCCATGTATAAAGGCATAATGATGTGTCATAAAGTCCAATAAGTCTTGTCTTGGCTGAATATTTAGTGTCGGGCTTGAATCGGCTTGATCCGTTAAAAATATACTCGGCTTCAAGATTGCTGGTGCGTTACTCTGGTATGACTTGGGTCAAGTGAAATAGCTTTGGACCTACTCCATTAAAGCCCTCATGTGACGCCAATATGCCCCGAAGTTGTCTGTCACACTCGACCATGGCATTCTGCGCTAGCCCCGTCATTGCGTCTCTGATCTTCCTAACTCTTTGGCGTGTGATTGGACCTGTTGGCAATTGCAAAGGATCTATTGTTCCTTGAGTTGTTGGATTCATGTCATTTGTTCCTTGAGTTTTTGGATTCATGTCATTCTCCCTCTCTTGAAATGGATTCATCCTCGAATCGGAACCCGGATCATAGATAGTTATGACAAAATCAATTGAATGATGATCTTGGAGTATAAATGAATCATACTTGACCACGTGCACCTGAAATGAAGAAACATTAATAGTAGAGAACATGTTAGGTAAAAACTTCACTACCACATCCACTTCATTTTCACTTGCTCGCATGGCTTCATCATCACCCATGGCCACTATCTCAACCTTACTTGCAAAGACCTCACACAAATGCTCAACTTCACTGTGATTTTCAACCTCAAAGCACACTGTCTCACAAGTGTTTACTCCCTCAATGCTCACGGTCTCACAAGCATTTCCACTCACCATGTAACTCAAAACAACACACTCATAACTCTTGGCCTCAAAAGCATTCTCACCGACTTTAGCCTCACTATTGATCTCACTCTCATTAAAACCGTTAGTCAATACTCCATTTTGTTGTCGTACATTTTCCTTTACAACAAATTCTTCAACCATCTCATTACCCATGTCGTTCTCTGATGGCTCCACAGAACATACTTTATCAATATTATCATGTCTCTCACTACTCGTACTTTTTTGAAAATACAACACATCATTATATGCCTGCTGTGGTGTTAAAGGAATGATAGTAATGACTTTCCCACCATATTTGACCTTATATCTATTCTTGTCCATATCATAAGTTACCTTGTTAAACTTATATCAAGGCTTGCCTAATGATATATGTGTAGTACTCATAGGAACTACGTCACACACTACCTCATCAATATATTTTTCCCCAATAGAAAAACTAACCACAACTCTATGACTAACCTCAACCTCGCCAAATTCACTTATCCACAGGTAAGGTCTATCCATAGGTATTAATGGTAATCCCAACCTTTCCACTAGTGTAGTACTAGCAAAATTAGTAGGATCTTTTCTGTTGATGATCATACTACACGCTCTAGAGTTGATGCGGCATCTCGTACGAAAGACGAAGACCAAATTATTTTGAAAATTTATATCCAAGGTCTCAAATTCTCTTTCCATCTCAAAACACAATAAAAACTAAATCAAAAACACAAGGTAAAGATAGAAAAATCAGACCTTGGAACCCTAAGCTCTGATACCAAATGACGCGGAACTCACTTGGAGGATTAGGCCAAGAAAACCCCTCGCAACGGACAGAACCCCAAGAACCGCGAATTTGATTTTGTAGGAACAAAACCCTTCCAAGGCCACAAAGAAGACCCACAAAGAACTTGTCTTCGAGAACCCTTAAGATGATTGCTTGAAGTGTTCTGCTAGCACGGAGATGCCACTAAGGTTTCCACGCCTTAGATAGGTCGATTGCATAACATAAGGGGAATCCCTCCCTTACGCAAATTAGGCAATAGCCAAGACTTCAAAATGAAGATGAAATTCGAAATTTGGTGATTCTTTTCATTAAGATGAAATGAGTTTAAATAGTACAATGAAAGAAACCCTAATGGGTGCAAAATGACCAAAACACCCTAAGTTGCTAACTAATGGTTATTAAATGGCCATACCCTTAATAGACATTTAATAACAAACACAAAGTCAAAAGAAACAAATACTTAATCAATAACAAACAAAGACTTAATAAATAACTTTGCCAAAAAAGTCTAAAGTAAAAACACAAAATCATAAAAGTCAACAAATGTGGAAAACTTTTCCAAATTTGTCTAAAGTTGTTTCCTTGCACCAAAAGTCCTCCAAATTCGTGGCTTCCATGTATAAAGGCATAATGATGTGTCATAAAGTCTAATAAGTCTTGTCTTGGCCGAATATTTAGTGTCGGGCTTGAATCGGCTTGATCCGTTAAAAATATACTCGACTTCAAGATTGCTGGTGCGTTACTCTAGTATGACTTGGGTCAAGTGAAATAGCTTTGGACCCACTCCATTAAGCCCTAATGTGACGCCAATATGCCCCGAAGTTGTCTGTCACACTCGACCATGGCATTCTGCGCTAGCCCCGCCATTACGTCTCTGATCTTCTTAGCTCTTTGGCGTATGATTGGACCTGTTGGCAATTACAAAGGCTGTAATGTTCCTTGAGTTGCTGGATTCATGTCATTTGTTCCTTGAGTTGCTGGATTCATGTCATTTGTTCCTTGAGTTGCTGGATTCATGTCACGTACTATACGGAAAGCCCAAAATAAAACGGATCGTAACCAAAGCAGAGAAATAGAGGATACTTGCCAGTGATACATCATACAATGGCTCCACTATATTGCCACCTTCCGGATAGGGTGCAGAAGAGGATTCACCTCGAGAAAATGTAAGTGATAGGAAAACAATAGAAGTAGGAATATCTGGGAAAGTGACGTTCCTAAAATCGCCACAGCAAATGACAAAGCATCTCCGACCACTGTACGTGAAGGCAAAGGCAAATGGAATACCAGTTACCAAAGTGTTGATCGACAACGGAGCCATTAACGCTATCCCAGTTAGGATGTTGGGGCTATTAGCGAAGTCAGGGGCCGATCTCATCCCTATGGAAGTAGTGCTTACAAGCTTCAATAGGGGAGCAACAACAGCTAAATGAGTCGTACCATTAGACTTACAGGTAGGGAGCACCACTAAGACAACGATATTTTTTTTTTGTTATAAACGGACTAACCACATATAACATGCTTTTGGGAAGAGATTGGATCCACGGTAGCTAATGTATACCTTATTTTCTCCATCAATATTTGGTTTTTTGGAATCAAAAGGACGAAGTGGAAGTGGTGCATGCCGATAATAGACCCTTCGCAGCAGAAACAAATTTGGCGGAATATTTCATGTATGAAGGGAATTACGGACCGGCCAGAGTGTCAGATAAGATGTGAAATTCATCCGTAGTGGCCCAAAATGACGAGCCATATACTGTAGAGTTATTAAATGAATTATTCGTACAAACAAGACAAACTATAGTGGCCTTTGGAAGGCCAACATCCAGCCATGAAACTAGCAATTCAAATGAAGAAGGGCGAACATATTAAAAAACAAGCCCCACTCGCGACCAACAGAGCCAACTTAATGGATTATGTGAAGCAACATGAAATCGAAATCGATACCTAGACTGCAATCTCGGCCTTAAAATGAAAATTGATAACGCATCAGATAGAAGTCAAAATAAGAGAGGCATACAGGGTGTTTTGTTTGGACGAACGACCAAAGGAACTTGGTTAACAACCAGGGGGAAAGAAAGAGATTTAGAATACACTCTGAATGAATATCAGAAGATGAGCATTACAAGGGCACAAGATGTTTTGGAAGAAGTGGACCTGGGAGATGAGGGCGACAAACGCAGTACCTATATCAGTAAGAAACTTGATACCCAGGTACGTGAAGAATTAATTTCTCTCTTAAAAAAGTATAAAGATTGTTTTGCTTGGGACTATCAGGAAATGTCTAGTTTAGATAAAACTTTGGTAGAGCATAGGTTGCCTATTATACCAAACTACAAACCATATAAACAACCCCCTATGAGGTTTGCACCCAATATCATACCTGACATTAAGAAAGAAGTCGAATGTCTATTGAAGGAAAAATTCATCAGGACGACCAGATATGTAGAATGGTTATCAAATATCGTCCCAGTCATGAAGAAGAATGGAAAGTTGAGAATCTGCATATACTTTAGAAATTTAAACTTGGCAACGCCAAAAGACCAATACCCTATGCCTATGGTAGATTCTTTAGTAGAATCCACCACGGGATACCAAGTGTATTCCTTCATGGATGGGTATGCAGGGTATAACCAGATTAATATTGCCGAAAATGACATTCACAAAACGGTTTTCATATGCACAGGGTATTTAGGATGTTATGAATGGGTAGTGATGCCATTCGGTCTAAAAAACGTCGGGGCCACTTACCAATATGAACTTAATCTTTCCTGACATGATTAATGCTCGTATCGTATTCTTCACTTTCATGCTCCTGTAAATCTTGTCCCCTTCTACTTTACCCAGTCCGTTAGACATATTTGGGCTTCTAATGTTTCGGGACTCAAGTTTGAACGCATTGCATCCAAAATATTACCCCCAACACTAAAAGCTTGTTCTAATAGGAGAAAAGTTTCTAATGATTTTAAACCATCTTGCACCACTACTCGCCATTTTTAAGTAAAAAACTGGGACTAATAAAAAAATAGAGAGTATTTAAATTGAATAAAGTATTTGAGAGATTAATCTTTATTATTTTATTATTTTTAATTTTTTTATTAGATTTAAATAAAAAATAATATATATTTTTTTAAAATTAGGTGGTTCCGATTCGGAATCACCGGTTTGTCAAATTGGAATCGAACCACCAAGAGACGATTTTGTTTCGGTTTAGCACGATTTCAAATTGTCCCGGTTCTGGGCCGTCTCACCACAGACCGGTTCCAGGTCGAAACTGGCTCGTGGCCTTAACTAATACTGTGTGAGTCTTACGCTTAATTAAGAAGTATTTTAGAATCAAGAAATCCTATTTCAACCCAAGTATAAGAGATTTCCTTCGCAACAAGATTGATTGCTGGATAAAAAACCATAATCTCATTCAAATTCGATTTTTATAATGGAATGTGACTTTTATTTTTTTCTAATTAAATAGTGTAAAGATATATGTTGACGGATGATTTTTGTCCCAGGGGTAGTTTCGTGATAACACACCCGAGACAACCTTCCATCAACCTTTAATTTGTTTGGTTATGGGGAGACAAAAAACAAACTTAGCAAAAAACAAGAAACACACAAGAAATCGAAAAAAGAAGATTTAATGTGATTCGGTAGAGCTTGTCCAACCTATGTCGACGGTCACAAAGCGGGGTGAGGGGTTCTTTTATTGCTAAACCAAGCTCGACCGACGTGTTTAAGTGAAGGTCTAAGGAAACCGAGCAGGTTGTTTTTCTTTTACTTTTTTCTTACAAGTAGTTGTCAAATGAAAAGTTTCGTAACCCTTACAAATGTGATCCAACTTCCCTTATATACTACTCAATATAGGGCACTGTTCCCATATCTTTATGACATCAGCCCTGCAGGTCTGTGGATTTCCGGCGATTTGACGAGTTCTCTTCCCCAAACTGCTATCGCTAAAAGTGAAGCCTACCTTCTAAATTATTGTCACATCACGCAGTAAAAGTACATTGCCAGACCTTTTTCATTAATGATGACAGCCTGCCGAACTTCGGATGTGAGAGTTTTGGGAGGGAAAAATCCAACTGCCATAATCCCACGTCGGTCATTGAGAGGTCGGTCAGATAACGAGGCGAATTACTCCCGCCATTTTTGACCTGACTTGAAATACCCGAGCTGATTCACTTTGTTCTTTCTGGATTAGGGGATCTTCCATTTTTTCCCTTACCGATCTATTTAGGGACTTTAGTCACAAAAATCCCCATCAACATTCGTCCCCTAGTTTTCAGTTCTAACGAGTGCACGAGTTGGTGCCGGGAACTACAAAAATCAGAAGTGTGCTGATCGACGGCCAGGTGGTTGGTCCCCAGAATTATACAAAAGACTGTCCATGTGCCATCTCAAGTCATCCTCAGTGTCTTCGTATGGTCTATCCTCCAGCCAGTGTCAGGTATTAGGGGGAATGTAACCCGACCCCGAGGTGAGAAGAACACTTAGCTCTGTGGTAATATTACGTCCCCAGACTAAAGA
This sequence comes from Zanthoxylum bungeanum, assembly GCA_019454045.1. NCBI lineage: Eukaryota > Viridiplantae > Streptophyta > Magnoliopsida > Sapindales > Rutaceae > Zanthoxylum > Zanthoxylum bungeanum. The sequence continues at coordinate 39,190 of SKCR01022796.1, forward strand.
GATGGACTCGGTGGGATTCACTCCAACCCCAAGGTGAGAAGAAAACTTTTCTCTGGGGGAATGTTACATCCCCAGACTAAAGAGATGGACACGGTGGGATTCACCCTAACCCCGAGGTGAGAAGAACACTTAGCTCTGAGGGAATGTTACGTCCCTAGACTAAAGAGATGAACTCAGTGGGATTCACACCAACCCCGAGCTGATGGAGCAGAGTATCGGTGGAATGAGTCAAGCCCCGAACTGATGAAACGATACAGACTCGGCAGAACGAATCCAGCCCCGAGCTGGTGGAACATAACAGATTTGGTGGAATGAATCCAGCCCCGAGCTGATGGAACATTACAGACTCAGCAGAACGAATTCAGCCCCGAGCTGGTGGAACAATATAGACTCGGTGAAACGAATCTAGCCCGAGCTGGAGGAATATAACAGACTCGGCAGAACGAATCCAGATGATGGAGCGTTTGAGACTAACACGAGGGAAGATTTTCAACCTCCGAAGCTCTGCGTATCTAGACGCGTGCGTCCCCTTGCCAGACCAGTGAAAAACAAAAATTGGAACAAAGTAAAGTTAACAGAAAATGGAGGTGACTTAGTACATACCTCAAACAAATTCAAGAGAAAAACAGCAGCACTGGTGGTCCAAGGCAGCGTCCTACCCGAAGCCCCCAAAATAAAATTCTGAACCTTACAATTCAGTATCCCGGTTAACCAGGCTACGGATACACCGATCCGGGAGGTCAGGCAAATCCCCACGGGAGACATGGACACCCCGTGTTTGCCCTCCCTGGGTGGTACTCAATGGGACTCACCAGCCAACTCGTAGGGGCAGAAACCTCCCTAGGTCTGGTTTACCCGAGACTCTTGTAATCAAGGGCGCCATTCGGCCATACCCAAGCCATGTGGTCTGATGGTTCTCAACGGGACTCACCAGCCGACTCACAAGAGAAGAAACCTCACTAGGTCTGGTTTACCCGAGACTTCTGAAATCAAGGGGACCATTCAGCCAATACCCAAGCTAGGAGGTCCGATGGTTCTCAACGGGACTCACTAGCCGACTCACAGGGGAAGAAACCTCTCTGGGTCCGGTTTACCCGAGACTCCTGCAATTAAGGGGACCATTCGGCCATACCCAAGCCAGGTGGTCTGATGGTTCTCAAAGGGACTCACCACACGACTCACAGGGGAAGAAACCTCCTTTGGTCCGGTTTACCCGGGAGCATGATGGTCATGGAGGCAATTAAGCCATCCCCATGCCATACTCTCCGAATGTCTTCAGCGGGACTCACCAACCGACTTGAAGAGGGAGAAACGTCCTTCGGTCCGGTTTACCTGAGCTATTCCTCAAAGATGAGAGCTATGCGGTAGTGACGCTCTAGCCTCGGGGGTTTGATAATGACACTTGGGGTTCGCGCATTTCCCACATGTACTCCATCCATTGGTGCGTTCTGGATCCTCAAAAGTGAAAGGAGTCAGGTCGGAATATTTCCACCTGAAGGTTTGATAATGACGCCCGGGATTGGCGTGCCACGAGCTTGGTACCCTTACTGACTACCGAGCACCCCTTCGCATCGAGCACGTCCCAAGAATATTGAACATGATCTTCATATTTAATTAAACAACAAGTAAAGTTGACAAGCTTTTTAATTCAGAAGGAGAAAAACATGTTCATACTTATGGGACCTACTGCCCTTCTTACAACTCTTGGCGGGTCATTTCAAGAGAGGCTTTACAAAAAGCCCTCTAGCTCTGGCTAGTTTGCCTAATTACTTGTGGTTCAAAGAAAAAGGCTACTGGAAGTACCTTCTCAACATTTTGGCATTTCAGGGCTTCTTGAGCCAGGTACCGTCCAATTGTTCCAAAAGATAGGCACCCAGTCTTACTATCTCCAATATTCTATATGGCCCTTCCCATTTGGTGCCCAACGAACCTTCCTCGAGCCTTTGGTTATTCAACGTGACCCTCCTTAAAACCATATCTTCGGGAAGGAAAGATCGAGTCTGAACTTTCTTATTATAGAAACGGGCCATCCTCTACTGACAGATAGCCGCTTTCATAGCCGACTTCTCCCGCTTCTCTTCGATCAGATCAATATGATATCTGACAAGCTCTTCATTCTGCTCGACTTCAAAATGTCAGACCCGATGGGTGATCATCCCTATTTCTGCTGGGACAACTGCCTCACACCCGTAAGCCAAAGAAAATGGGGTCTCTCCCATGGAATTCTTATAGGTCTTCCGGTGTGCCCACAATACTTCCGGTAATTCTTTGACCCACAATCCTTTACAAGATCCGAGCCTGGCCTTCAAATTTTTCTTGATCGTCTTAATGGTAGCCTCGACCTGCCCGTTGGACTCAGGATAAGCAGATGAATCGAATCTCAGGGCAATTTGTAGGTCTTCACAGAGTTTCTTGAAACCCCTACAGTCAAACTGTCTCCTAATGTCAGTAATGATGGCCTGGAGAATTCCGAAACAGTAAACGATACTCTTCTTTACAAAATCTGTTGCCCTCTTTTCTGTGATTACAGACAGAGGTTCGACCTCTACCTACTAAGTAAAATAATCAATGGCAACAATGGCGTACTTGGCTTGTTCTCGCTCCGCTGGCATTGGCTCGATGATATCCAGTCTCCACTGAGCGAACGGCCAGGGGCTAACTAATGAAGTTAATTTCTCTGCCGGTCAGTGATGAATGTTTGCATTCTTCTGGCACCCCTCACTCTTTCTTGCCACCTTTATTTCGTCCTGGTGCATGGTCGGCCAATAGAATCCTTGTCTCAATGCCTTATGTGCGATAGATTGCCCCCGGTATGACATCCATAAATACCTCCGTGAATCTCTTTGAGTACATAGTCAGCCTCTTCTGCCACGAGGCATCTCAAGCGCGGCACAATATACCCCATTTGGTATAATACCTTTTCTATCAGACAAAATTTTGAGATACGATACCTCAGCTTTCTTGCTTCTTTCTTATCTTCGGGCGTCTCCCCAGTCTCCAAATACTTCTTGATCGGGTCCATCCAGGAGGCCACATCTCTGATTTCTACTTCCATTACCTCTGGATTCCCAACGCTCATTTCTTGTAGAAATATCAAGGGGATAGTTCGAGGCTTCTTCGATTTTATAGAAGATGCCAGTCGGGCTAACGAATCTGCTTGATGGTTATTTTCCAGACCGATCTGCTCAAACAGCACACTGCCCATTTCTCCGGCCAACTTCTTTACCTTGGCCATATACGCCACCATGTTAGGCTCTCTAGCTTGAAAGTTGTCTCTCAGTTGTTGGATGGCCAGCTGGGAGTCACTCTTCAAAATTACATCTCGGATGCCCACCGCCGTGCATAACCTCAATCTTGCCAAGATGGCTTCATATTCTGCCTCATTATTGGTGGCCTCAAAAGAAAATCTTAAGGCGTAGACCACCTCTTCGCCGTCACTAATCCTTAACACGGCCCCGGCCCCACAGCCTTGCGAACTAACAGATCCATCCACGGATAACTCCCACTTGGTCTCCGAAATTTCTAAAACCTGGGGCCCGGTGAACTTGGCCACAAAATCCGCCAGAGCTTGCCCTTTTATTACCGCCCTCAGGAAATAAGATATATCGTACTCACTCAATTCCACCGACCATTTCACTAACCGGCCCGAAACCTCTGGTTTATGTAGGATCTGCCTCAGAGGATGGTCGGTATAAACTCCGATAGGATGAGCTTGAAAATAAGGTCTCAACTTCCTAGCAGCCGTAACCAATGACAACGCCACTAGTTCATGAGCTGGATATCTCGACTCCGAGTCTAACAGGGCTTTGCTGATGTAATACACTAGCCTTTGGATTTTATCGGCCTCCTTCACCAACACCGAGCTCACATCATATTTAGAAATAGCTAAATATAAGAATAAAGTCTCACCAGGGATCGGCTTGGCCAAAAGTGGAGGTTCGGCTAAGTACTGCTTGAGCTACATGAATGATTCTTTGCATTCCGCCAACCAGCTGACATCCTTCTTAATTTTCTTGACTAACTTGAAAAATGGATGGCACTTGTCGGTTGCACGGGATATGAACCGGTTCAGTGCAGTCACACGACATGTCAAGATTTGCACTTCTTTGACTGTCCGGGGAGACTTTAAATCCAGAATTGCTTGGATCTTCTGTGGGTTAGCCTCTATTCCTTGGGCACTGACCATATACCCCAGAAACTTCCCCGAGGCCACTCCAAATGCACATTTCTCTGGGTTCAGCCTCATGTCATGCTTTCTCACCAGCTCAAAGGTTTCTACGAGGTCGGCCAAATGACCATCTGGTTTCATAGTCATTGTTATCATGTCATCCACATACACTTGCATGGTTTTTCCGATGAGGGGCTTAAAGACCTTGTTCACAACCTCTGAAATGTTGCCCCTGCATTCTTCAAACCAAAAGGCATCACCCTATAACAATACAGCCCCCGATCCATGATGAATGCAGTCTTTTCCTCGTCCCTGAGATGTATTTTTACCTGATTGTAACCCGAAAATGAGTCAATGAAACTAAGCAGTCCGTGACAGGCAGTTGAATTCACCAGCTAATATACTTTCGAGAGTGGGAAACTGTCTCTCTGGCAGGCCCTATTAAGGTCAATGAAGTCCACACACATCCTCCATTTCTCACTAGGCTTCTTCACCATAACCACGTTGGAGACCCACTCCGGGTACTTTACCTCTCGAATGAAACCTGCTTTTAGCAATCCCTCTCTCTCGATCGCTATCGCCTCACAACGCTCTTGGTTGAATATTCTTCTTTTTTGCTTGACTGGCTTGTGACTCGGATCCACCGCCAAGTGATGGCTGATGAACTTAGGGTCTATCCTGGGCATATCGCTATGCCCGCAAGCAAAGATATCTACATACCGCTTCAAAAGATTTAAGAGATCCTTCTTCAGGTTTTCCTCTAAACCCGCTCCTACCTTGATGATTTTCCCTGGACCAAAAAGTTTCACCAACTCCAATTCTTCGGCTGCCCCAAACGGGTAAACTTCTTGAATCGCACATCTTGACATTCATTCGATTCCTCATCCTCCTCATCTTCCTCCATTCTTCTCTTCTTCCGCTTATCCTTCTCAACATAAAAAGTTTCTTTCGAAACAGTTGCAAAGCAATTCCGGGCCACCTTCTGACTTCCGCATACAATCTCGATCCCGGTCCGGGTGGGAAATTTCAGCTTTAAGTAATAACATGACATAGCGGCCTTCGTCATCATCATGAAGGGCCAGCCCAGAATGACTTGATAACTGCTTATGCAATCCACCGCTGTGAAGTCTATCATGATCGTCTGGGTGCGTGGGGAAGTTCCGACCATCATGGTCAACTGTATTCTTCCCAGTGGGACGATTGTTGCTCATTCAAACTCGTACAAGGGCATCCTATCATGGGTCACTGTCGCATACTCTATCCCCAATCCATCCAAGGCTTCCTTGGAGATTATGTCGACCGTACTCCCCGGATCTACCAAAATCTTGTCTACCTCTGCTCCCCCATCACTGCTTTAATTATCAATGCGTCATCATGCGAAAAACTCACCTCATGTGCATCCTTGTCGGTGAATATTATAAGGACCGACCGATCACTTTACATGCTTTGGGACTGCCCACAGACATTACCTCCAACCCTTGGATCCTGCAGTAATTTATTCTTGACCGGTTCGAGTCTCCAGCCAGTGTCATGCCTCCGGCGATGGTATATGTTTGTCTATGCCCTTGCCGCTGCTGGGCCGCCATGGCCCTCTGGTCAATGTACTCATTTAGATAACCGTTCTAGCAAGATTCTCCATCTGCTCTCGTAGATCCTTACAACCTTCTGCCAAATGCCCCTTCATATTGTGGTGTACACAATAATGTTTCTCATTTTTCTTTTCTACTGGATATTTTATCAAATTGGGCTCCATTAAGAGGCCCCTACCTTAAATTTATTTTACGATCTGAGCCATTGGTTTGTTCTATGGTGTGTAGCCTACTCCCCCGGCCACATGGTTTACTTGCACCTGAGTTCTCCTCTCTTGTGGCACATTGATGGGAGGTAGGGGTGGGCAAAAAAACCGACCGAACCAAACCAAACCGCAAACTGAACCAAACCGGACCGAATTTACAGTTTTTTTTCTAACGATTCGGTTTGCGGTTTGGATTGGCCCACCCCAAATGGTTTACGGTTCGGTTCAGGAGCTAATCTGAACCGCACCTGTTAAACCGAACCGAACCGTTATAATTAAAAAAAATTATATATTTTTATAAAAAAAATTGTATTTTCTTTTAATTTTATTCTATATTTTCTTTTTATTAGTATGTTAATACTTTTATTCTTAAATTTGTTGTTAATATATTTATTTGTTAATACTTTTATTCTTCAATTTATTTGTTAATTCTTTTATTCTTAAATTTAATGTTTTATGGTAGCATCATTATTCTTGAAAGTAAGATGTTGGATTTGTCTCTTAATTAGAATGATGGTAACATCATTATTCAAGGTAATTTTTAAAAAATACAAGAATTAATTATGCCTTATTTTTCAATCCTTTATGGAGTGCATCTGTTCCCTAGAGTCACAGTTTACACCATAACACTTCATACTATTTGTTGGATAGACTAGTTTTTTTTTTCACTTAAGTGGATGAAAAATTATTTTAAATATAATAATCCGTAAACTGCTGGTTTAAAAAATTTTCAATCCGAACCGAACCGTTATTTAATGTTTTGGTTTGAGAGGTAAAAAATCCGAACCGTAAAATATGGTTTGGTTCGGTTTTTAGCAAAAACCGAACCAAACCGAACCACGCCCACCCCTACTGGGAGGCACCGGCCTGAACTCCCTCTGTCTGGGAGGAGGATTCCTCAGCTCTCTATCCGGCCTCCGCGACATCTTCGGCTTCTGAACTATTTCCTTCTGTACCTCTCTCTGCCGGGAGGCCTTCTCCTCTTCCTCCATCAAAATGAACTTCCTCGCCAACTCCAAAGCTATGGTGTAGTCTGGTACGTCCTGGAACCTCAAGTGAGTCCACAATCTTCCAACATTTAGGGCCCCTTTAAGACTTTCCAGAGCCTCCGTTGACTCATAGGCCCTGACCTCAAGCACCAAATTGTGGTACATTTCAATAAAATTCTTCAGGGGCTCATCATCCCTTTGCTTCATCAACCTCAACTCTCATATTGTCTTTTTTGGAACACACGCTCCTTTAAAATGCCGAACGAACGACTTCCTGAGCTGTGAGAAACTGCTGATGCTTCCTAGAGTTAAACTTCTGAACCACAGAATCGCGGGTCCACCCAGGGTCAAAGGGAACACCTTACAGATGGCTTCTCCTATCATTCCATGTACTTCCATTAGCAGGACGAAACTCTCAATGTGAGACTTAGGATCGGTGTGACCCATGTATACATTTATGGACGGTATTGTGACCCGCCTGGGAAATTCTGTCAACAAGATATCTTCTGTAAAGGGCGAGGCCATCTCTCTGTCATGACCATCCCCTTTATCCACCTTTAGATTTTCCTCACACTTCTTCATTTCTTTTCTAAACCAGGTCTTCATATGGTTATCGGTATCATCAAATTGCCTCCCACAAACATCTTCACGTCTGTTGCTCGTATCTCGACATGTACCATGGATGGTCACCTCTCGCTCCACTCTTCCACATCTCCTACCATCTCCCTTCTTGGAGCGTGGGCTATTACTTGATGACTCTGGCATTTTCCTTTCTTCTTCGTCCCCCCACATTCTCTCCGTTGGCGGGGCTCTCGCTATCACCACTGACCTCACCCTCTGTGGCTCATTCCTCTCGGGTTCATTGTCACCGCTCAAGTCTACCACTCTCTTTCCTTCCGCTATCTCATTCCTTCTCCGACTTGGACCAGCCTCCAACCTCTCATTATTTGCTTTTTCCAGTCTCTCCAGCTTCTCCAACATTGCCTTCATGAGTGTCTGGTTCTCCTCCATATCCTTTCTCATGATTTCCTCCATTTTTCCCATCCACTCCGTTGTTGAACTCGCCGATGATCTATAGTTCCCATCTTCCGCCATCGTCTTACCACGCTAGTTGCTTTTTGCTCTCACCCCACAGACGGCGCCAACTGTTGACGGATGATTTTCGTCCCAGGGGTAGTTTCGAGATAACACACCCGAGACAATATTCCCTCAACCTTTAATTTGTTTGGTTATGGGGAGACCAAAAATAAACTTAGCGAAAAATAAGAAACACAAAAGAAATTAAAAAAGAAGATTTAACATGGTTCGGTGGAGGTTGTCCAACCTACATCCACGGTCACAAAGCGGGGTGGGGGATTCTTTTATTGCTAAACCGAGCTCGACTGACCTGTTTAAGTGAAGGTCTAAGGAAACCGAGCAGGTTGCTTTTATTTTACTATTTTCTTACAAGTAGTTGTCAAATGAAAAGTTTCGTAACCCTTACAAATGTGATCCAACTTCCCTTATATACTACTCAATATAGGGCACTATTCCTATATCTTTATGACGTCAGCCCTGCAGGTCTGCGGATTTCCGGCGATTTGACGGGTTCTCTTCCCCAAACTGCTATCGCCGAAAGTAAAGCATACCTTCTAAATTCCTATCACATCACGCAGTAAAAGTACATTGTCAGACCTTTTTCATTAATGATGACAGTCTGCCGAACTTCGGATGTGAGAGTTTTGGGAGGGAAAAATCCAGCTGCCCTAATCCCACGTCGGTCCTTGAGAGGTCGGTCAGATAACGAGCCGAATTGCTCCCGCCATTTTCGAACCGACTCGAAATACCCCAGCTGATTCACATTGTTCTTTCTGGATGAGGGGATCTTCCCTTTTTGCCCTTACCAATCTGTTTAGGGACTTTAGTCAGAAATCCCTATCAACAATATAATCATCTTATTTTTATGTATTTTATTGACACCATATTTTCATCTGGAAATTATTTTAGGATTTTATGAATTAAACATGTTATCGTACACATAAATATATTTTTTGGTGTGGGAAGCTGCACGTAACCGATCTCGTCGTTGACTTTGTAGTAAAATTTTTAGGCCTGTGAACAATTTCTATAACCTGGAAAATTAAAATAAAACAATTAGGGGTCACTGAGTTGTCAAATGTTGGGGACTTTAAAGCTAACTACAATAATAAGGACACGTCCTAAACTGTTGTCTCTAAAGATTAAAAACAAGTAACCTTAAGTCTATCACAATCAGACCACAATTGCTTAAAATAAAACAAGAAAAGAAAGTAATTAAACAGAAATCAACACAATAATTTTATTGATGAAGTGAAAAACTGTAGAAGAGAAAAATCATTTCAAGTATATGTTACCGATCAAAATTCACTAGTAAAGACACTTATAGAAATAGTATAGACTTTAGGTAAATATTGGCAACTCTACTATCCTTGAATGTAATAACCCAAAGCAAATCTCCAAGTTCACATCAAGTAGTCTTCTACGAAACTTCAAAGCTTCTACTCAAACTCCACCAAACGAACTCGCTCTCTAAATCAGAACTCCGACAATCAACATCTCTACAGAACTCGGTAGGTTATTAATTGTTAAAATGAGAAATCATATGAACAGTTTCAGTTTAATTTTCAAGTTTGGATTTCTCTAAGTTAATGAGGTTTCTCTGTTTTAAAAGACGACCACACATTGTATTTATAAGTTAGGGTTTTCCAAAACCAAATTTGGACTCTAGAAAGTGTGTAATATAGTCCAAAATATGTACATAAGCATTCGAACCTCGTTTTGAATGCCATGTTTTCGGAAGATGCATTCGAATTTTGAATAATGCTGTTTAGAGTTAATGGAATCCTTGTAGGATTTGTTCTAACCATATTTGCATCATATTATGATTTCTTATTTTATGTTTCAAATAGGATGGGACAGGGTCCAGATCATATTTTAAGTTCTTAGTATGATATATTATAAGATGATTAACGGTAAATTAGAGCTTAATGAGTTTCATAATTTAAGAACCTTTTAGTGGGAAATGATATATATATTGTTTTTGCATGCGACTATTATCAAGTCAACTGATGAAATGTATTACAGTTTAAACACTAAGTTCGATTATTATATATATCTTCAAAGATATGCTGATCTAATCTATGTAAGTGCTCCAACACTTTAGTTCCTCAACTTACAAAATTCCACTAATGAGTTTATACTTAAAGGTGTTCCTTCTAAGGATGACAAGATTGATGCCACTCAAAACAGTAATGAACGAACTTGAGACTTAAAAAAAAAAAGGGTAATAACATTCGAGCACTTTTATTTTTTAGGTATCTTAAATTTGGATATAGTTTGATCATTTGTATCAAATAGATCTCTAACTCATGAGAAATGAGTGGAGTATCCTCAGTGTTGAGTGAGTATCTCTTCTACTGCTAGCAGAAAGAAAGTACTATAAAACACAGCCTATCAACACGAAGTCGCATCATAAAATTTTGAATTTTTACGTTCGTGGTTAAATATGAAGTCATCGTTCTATAGACGATCCTAGATATCATTCTAATCCAAGCGGCTCAAAAACATTGACTGTAAAATAGGTTATCTCAGAGGAAAAAAAGATGAGGTTCTGTCACGACTCGGTGTTGGGACTCCAAGGAAAGTTGAGGTTATGTCTCGATTTTGAACTGTAATGTGTCGTGCAGCGCTAGCTATTGTCGGGACGCGCAACTCAGGTCATTGACGATGGCCCGTTTTTGTCACAATTATGTCGTTTTATCACTTTTTAAGTATGCTTCATCCATCTTATAATCTGGACCAACAAAATAAACCAAAAACATATCAAAACGTTCATAAAATCTGAGATAACCCACAAAATATCAGTTATAAGGGTGGTAAATATAAACATATTAACCGCTCATCAAGTGGCTAATTAAAAAAAAATTATTTGAAAATCACTCAATCCAGCCTATGGGGACGGGTAATAGAAGAATTTTAGTAAATAACTGTAGGATTAAAATCAATTTCACTTTCAAAACAGAATTGCAAGTGTTTACAACAGTTTATCATTTTATTTTATGAGCATCACAACTGCCAAACATAAACAAAAATAGTCTTCATCATTTCAATAGGGTTAGGACCAATTTAATACATATAGACAAATTATGTTTTTACACAAGAAATAATAAAAATCAGGGACCTTGATGTTATTATTCACGAGGATTTAAAATAATTATGTATGTTCCTATTTCTTTACCCAAAAAATAAAAATAAAAATTAGAGATTACAATAATAATTTTGGAGATCTCTATTAACTTTCTCTTGACTGAAACATAAGCAAATTTAGGGTTTCTCATTTTGAGAGAATTTCTTAAATTTAGTAAAATCTATCTTGAAAATCATCCAAAACAAATACAAAGGCTTAATGTTCTTGTATCTATTCTATGGTGTTGTTTACAAATACAAAGTCATTTGATTAGGGTTTTGTTTTGAATTTACTTTTGTTACCTTTTATTTCTAACCCTTGAGTTGTAAAGTAAGCTGTGTCAGAATCACAGCAACTTGGTTTTTGTTTGCTTTGCTTGCCTGCCTGCCAAACAGGAAACCTGAAATAGTCCCTTAAAAGTGACAGTACCTAGTAGCAAATCTTTGACGTTTTTCTCTAGTTAAATTCTGCCCTCAACATTTTAATCTCTGCAACATTACATCTTGTCCTTTCTCTTGTATGATCTGATGGAGCTGTTGCTTGCAACTTGTAAATTATTGTGTACGATGTATAAAACTCATTGGCCAATGTAACAAGCAGTATGGAGATTAATACTGTTTCTTAAAAAAAAAAAGAAAAAAAAAAACTGTTTATGGGAATCTTAGATCTGTTTTGAGTCCAGATATCCTAACCGTGCCATCACATAATTGGTTTTCTAGGAAAAGATTATTTTTAAAAACTTTTGCTAGTTTCATACTTTTGGAAGTATATATAAAATTCGAGAGTAGTCTCAAACTTATATGATTATCCCAATAATTATATATTTTTCACCCGATATTGGATACTTATCTCAACATGAAGTAACCGACTTATCTTAAGTCCATATATTTAGATCATGCTATCACAAAATATCAAAAGTTTTAAATAAATTTCTGATCAGAAATATATTCGATCAACTCTAAGATCAAATGTTCAAATTGCATTAATACAAAACTAATCTATAGAATTGTAATAAATTTCTGATTGTAAATATTGGTAAAATAAAATATTGTTTATAATTACTGAGACAAGTCTATATTCTAAAAAGAGAGGAGGGAGCAAAATCTTTTGAGAACATTTTTAGCCAAGCATCTTTTTGAGGCCACTAATTTAGCCAATCTTCCTTTTCTTTTTCTCTAAATCTCATAGCAAAATCAATTGGGATTGTGAGTCTGTCCATTTTCTTTGAGATCAAAATCTCCAATGGACCCACGAGCAAAATCGTGGTACATATAAATGTGCAAAAGCAAGTAATCTTTTGGTGATAGAAACTACATTTGTCCCCAACATGGCACTCACGTTTCTACTTGTAGTTTGTAGGATGTCTAATCAAATTTACACTTTGGGGTGAATTCGTGGATTCCTTTTTATATGAATGACATTAAAATCGTGTCAAAACCCACCACTACTTTTGCTAGTTGTATGCCTCATTATTCACACATTAGTCCTTAATTGGCAAACTCAACATCCCTACCACCAAATGGCAAAATTGGGATTTCACTAACCAATTTGATGCTGCAACAATGTACCTTTAATATTATATTGATTAATCAGAAAGTAAAAGGGTAACTGCCATGGTTTGTTCAAGTTAAAGAATGACCACCCATCAAATTTAGATTGATTAGTTAAGTGAATCGGCAGCTAGACATGCACACGGTTACGGTTTCAAATCGTAATTGAATCGCAATCGAATCGTTAATCAATCGGATCGTAAATCGTAACCGAATCGGATGGGTCTAGTTCGATCGTGGTTGGTGCATTTTCCAACAGACGGTTGAACCAGATTTACGGTTCCACCGTTCGGAAAAAAATCCGGTTGAACCAGATTTTCTTACAGTTAAACCGAATTTTTTTAATTATTTATAATATTTTTTAAAAAAATAAATAAAATACGGTTCAACTGTAATCGTACGGTTCGGTTCGGTTACGATTAAGATTTATGGTTTGGTTACGGTTTTCAACCGTAACCGAACCATGTGCAAACCAAATTAGAATTGCTTGAAATCAACTTTAGAGCTGAGTCTCAACTAGAGATGTCTAGTAGGATGAATTATCCGCCTATAACATTGCACTTTTCGCCAAAGGCACGTATATACGGCACGGTTCGGCCCAAGTTTTTAGGTATCCGTGCCATAAAAGCATGACACGATTTCAGACGGGTCAAAGTAAAGTATGTGAAAATATCCACTTCAATTATTATGACTTAATTCTAATTGAATTAAACTATTAAAAATTATTTAGATAAATAAAATTGACTTTATAACATTAAATATAATAATCTTTTGTTCCAATTTATAAGCCAAATTTGAATTGAACTGTATTAACAATATTAGTGGTATGTTGTTTGTTTTACTTTCTTATTATCAGTTTATGCTATCCATTCATAGGCTTATATCTCATGGATAAAAGAAGACAGGACAATAGTGATTGGGGATGACTCACTAATTTGTGAGCTCCTTGACAAGTTGTATATAGGGAGGGTAAAAAAACTCAAGCATAATTGGATTGGCTAGAGCCCGACAAGTTTTAATTTGATTTGGTGGTAAAAGGGTTAGAGCAAAATAAAAGTTTTGCCGACTATAAATCTTGAAATTAATTTTTTCAATAATTACATCTATTTTTAAATTTTTTTATATATATTTTTTTTATTTTTGTACGGCCCAATCCAAAAGATGATATTTTTTTTTTCTTTTTTTAAGTATTAAAATATTTTAAATATTAATTTTTAAAATATCATTTTAAAAAAAAAATTGACACGGGCAAGCCCAGGCCAGCTCAAACAATTGCCATTCCTACTGATATCTTCTTCTCATCATGCCTAAACCGGCTGATGATGGCTTCATAAGGTGTGGGAACAAATTCTTATGGGATGCTTGTAAACCATTTAAATATATATATATATATATATATATATATATATATATATATATAATATATATATATATATATATATATATATAATATATATATATATATTTTAGTGAAAAACTCAATAAAACCTACCTTTTTGAAGTTTAACTCAATTATAAACTTGGATTTCGCTTCGCTTGTCAATTTGTTAAAAAGTTCTATTTAATTAACTCACATCAAAATAGTATCCACTCCACCTCTACTTTAATCATCATTCTCTTTAGATTAAGCTCTTATTAAGCACAATCTTTTATAGATTCGGCTTTTAAAAATCACACAACCCATATTTCAAAATTGTACACTTTGGTCATTCTAGTCTGCTCTTTTCCTTGCCATGAAATTCTAGTAGATCTTTTAATTTCTGTCATTTTGTTCCACTTCAAATCTTGGTGATTCCCAACAGAAACATTTCTTTGTCTCTTTTCATACTCCAATTTCAATCAATTCTGGTTAGCCATGCATGCTACAACTATTACTAATTACTTTTGTCACAATAATCAAATAGCTAGATAGCCATAGTATCGATGCATATGTACTCTATAATAATTTTTAAGGAGAAGATCAATTCATATCATCCTTTTCAAGCAATTGGGTGTTTTTTTCTCTCATATTTTCTTACCATTGTATCATCTTTGTCCCATACAAAAAGCACGTGGTTGTTCTATGGTTGGCTTACACTACAAGAAAAAGGATAATAACATATTGTGTCGAGCTTATTAGCGACATTGTATGTTACTTTTAGCATCGCCTATGAATTTGACGACACAATATGTAATACATATAGTGTAGACTATTTTAGACGACGCTAAAATAATAATAATAATAATAATAATAATAATAAATTATTAATAATTATAAATAATTAATGATATTTATATGCATTACGCCCGCGCGCGCGGGCGCGCGCGCACACACACACACACATCTTGTTATAATAAATTGTCATAGTCTAATAGTAACTATGTTACACCTTCAATTCTTGAGGCCAAGAGTTCAAGTCACACCAATTGTAATAATTTGTAGAATTATAAATGTATAGTATTATATGGGTTTACGCCTACCGTTGGATAATAATAGGGTCTAGGTGTGGGGCCGCACTTATGGTTGGTTGGGTGGGCTCTATGGTGGGTCCCATAATATTTTTTTTTAAGACAATTATAGAATTTTCGTTTCACAGATTTAGCGTCGCATAAACTTGTTCGATGCAAAATGTAATTACTGATAATTAAATATATTTTAATAATTCTTAATAGATTTAGCGTTGCTAAGTTGGCGACGCTAAATGTCAACATTTAGCAATATATTTTCTATTGTCGACGCTAAAATATTTTTGCGACTAATTTTTAGCGTCCATTTATTGCCTCGCCATATTTCGACTCCAAAACTGTTAGCATCAACCTTTTCCTCATTTAGCGTCGACTTTTAGCGACACTAAAAAACTATTTTCTTGTAGTGTTAGGTCTTTCATTTTGGGTCCAATTGAGTTCACAAATCATAAAAGCTTGCTCTGTTTTAAGATATTGAGTACCGTTGAGAAAAATATCTCACATTTGGTTAAAAATAATATTGATTTCTAAATATAAGTATATGGTAACCATCAATTCGTAAATTAATTTTTGAGTTGAGTTATGTTCATTAGATTTCAACATGGTATTAAAGTCATAATTATATACGAGTGGGCTCATATTACTTACCCATGTGATATATATGGACTAGGAAAAGACCGGCCACCACATGACATGGACCACACATGTGAAGGGGATCTCACAACGGTGTTGAGATGATCTTGGTCTCTAAATATAAGCATAAGACAACTCTCAACTCATAAGTTAGTTTTTGGTTGAGTTAGACTCATTGGATATATATCAACAAGCAATAAACGCCCAAATACCATGAAAACGCTTTCCTGTCTTAAAAAAAAATAATAAAAATAAATGAAAGGAAAAAAGAAAAAGGAAAAAAGAAAAGAAGAAGATAGAAAGAGAGGGAGGGGACAACCCTCCTATACCTAGAAGTTGGTCCATTATATAATTTATCTATTCACATCTCGCAAGTCGTAAGTACCCACAATGCAAATTCCTTGTTTTACAAGCCCTTCTTTGCAAAAACTTAAATTAAAAGAGAGAGAAAGAAAGAGCTATAAGATTCCAATTTTTGTTCTCCGATCTCCCCAATGAGAGTGGCCTTGGCTTTTCTTTCAACCCACCTCTCAAACTTATATTACTCTCCCTCTCTTTCTTTGTGTTTTCACAATTCTCTCTTAAATCTTAAATGCAATGGCAATGGACTGCATAAAAAATATACCCACCACCATGCTTCATCAACCAAAAGAAGAATACAAAGATGAGCAACAGCCACTAGTGTTTGATGCCTCAGTGCTTAAACACCAAACCCAAATACCAAAACAGTTCATTTGGCCTGATGATGAAAAGCCGTGTGCTAATTCCCCAGAGTTTCAAGTACCACTTATTGACTTAGGTGGGTTCCTTTCCGGTGACCCGGTTGCTTCACAAGAAGCTTCAAGACTTGTAGGTGAGGCTTGTAACAAGCACGGATTCTTTCTGGTTGTGAATCATGGAGTTGATTCAAGACTCATAGCTGATGCTCACCGTTACATGGAACATTTCTTTGAGCTGCCACTTGATGAAAAGGAAAGGGCTCAGAGGAAACTTGGTGAGCACTGCGGTTATGCCAGTAGCTTCACTGGTAGGTTTTCCTCTAAGCTTCCATGGAAAGAGACGCTGTCGTTTCGTTATTCAGCTGAGAAGAACTTATCAAACATTGTTGTCGATTATTTACTAAAAACAATGGGAGATGAATTCAAGCAATTCGGGTAGGAATCCGAAACTATGCATAAGTTACTTTATCTTTATTTTTTTATTTTTGTTTTAAAGACTTTAAGCGGTTTTATTTGACTAGCCACTCGAGTCATACTAAAATTTAAATGTTCTTTTTATGCAGGAGGGTTTATCAGGACTATTGTGAGGCGATGAGCAGACTTTCACTAGGGATCATGGAGCTTTTAGCCATAAGTCTTGGTGTAGACAGAGCATATTTTAAAGAATTTTTCGAAGAAAATGATTCGATAATGAGGTTGAATTACTATCCGCCATGCCAAAAACCCGAGCTTACTTTAGGAACAGGACCTCATTGTGATCCAACTTCTTTAACAATCCTTCACCAAGACCAAGTGGGTGGTCTTCAAGTGTTCGTAGACAATGAATGGCGCTCAATTAGCCCAAATTTCGAAGCATTTGTCGTTAACATTGGCGACACCTTCATGGTAAGAAACTTGACATTATTAGCAAAATTATTAAATGAGTGTTGATCTAACATTTGGATGTTTTCTTTGTTTGTCTTTTTTCTTTTTTTAATGTTTTGTTGTTCTTTTTTAGATTTATCAATTAAGTTTTTAACATACTTTTTATATCATAACTTAGGTCTGTTCTAGCTGCTCTCATTAAGCTTAAATTAAACTCTCTTTTATTTTTAATAAAATTTCTCGACGGGTTTTAGCTTATTTTGATAAGATGTAAGGCCAACCTAATTAAGATTTAAGTTCATGAAGTCATTTAAGAAAAAAATTAAAAGGGTGTTTATAAATATATATATATATAATTATGGTGGTAAAATTTAATTTGGGTTTCTATTTTTTATTTTATTTTTTTCAGGCTCTTTCAAATGGGAGATACAAAAGTTGCTTGCACCGGGCAGTTGTGAATAGCCAAACTACAAGAAAATCACTAGCTTTCTTTTTGTGTCCAAAGAATGATAAAGTGGTAACCCCACCAACAGAGTTAGTGGACACTTACATCCCAAGAATATACCCAGATTTTACATGGCCTATGCTGCTTGAATTCACACAGAAGCATTACAGAGCTGACATGAAGACACTTGAAGTATTCAAAAACTGGCTTCAACAGAAAAACAGCTGAAAGTGATCATCATGTTCTATCAAATAAACAGACCTTGATGCATGTGGGACAAAAAAGTAAAATTGGGATTTATTTTGGAGAGGAAGACAAAGAGCTAGCAAAGTTAAAAAGGAGAGGAAAAAAAGGCACGCTTTTTGTTCATGGGGTCTGGTAACTTGTTCATGTAAAACTCATAAGGAACAAGGGTTAGGTTATTCAATGGTCTTATTTGGGACTTAATAGAAAATTTAGCTAAGTTATGTCTTATTTGAAATAATTTTATTGTTGCATTGGAGCCTACCTATATATGGCTTAAATATAATATATCCCTATTTTGAACCTAAATTTTGATCCAGCAATCCATTAAGGTTGGCTAAGCGAAGACTAAAGCTTGCAAATCTCTATATCAAATTTGATAATCCATATACACCAATCATAACAATACTAACTTCTTCAGACACTAATTAAATTGAATAATTTTTTGGTACCATCATAGTATCAGTGACATAATACCACCAGATATATATATAATATCTCGAGTTATATATTAAATACAATTATTATTCATTTAATTATTTTTTGCTATATTAATATGCATGATAAGAATTTGTTGGGTCGTGCATAAATGACATAAAACCTTTTTCAATTACATATTTACATGATCATCGCTGCTTAGGGTATTGTGTCGGAGTGGTAAAATAATATTCTCTCACAATGAAATTAGGGACTCGCCCTTAAGAGGCCA
>SKCR01022797.1:0-57166 GCA_019454045.1 Zanthoxylum bungeanum
ATGTGTCATGATTTTAGTTTTCGGTTGACATTCTTCATAATTTCATGTATACAGTTTATGATTCCGGCTTACGTGTCACATTTACATGATTTTATTTGATGTTCTTGTATGTCTTTCGCAATGCCTCATGGGGCACTGATCACCCTCATAGGCTCATTCGTATTCAAGTTCATATTTATGTGCCTGTTACGTGGATTGATTTCAGCTTATGTTATGTTTTACAGTTTATAATCATGTTTTCAGTTTACAGTTTACATGTGTTTATATGTCTTCAATTGGCATTATATAGTTTTTAGTCATGTAATGATTTCACTTGACGCTATTCATGTTGTGTTATGTTTCCATCTAACGTTAGGTCACTTTTAGCCAGATTTCGCTTGACGTTGAAACGACTAATGTCTTTTAAGGTCATGTTTATGTACTTTCTAGTCATGTTATGTTTTCAGATCACGTTTACATATTTACAGTCCTGACGTAATTTTAAGTCTTGACGTGATTTTTGATTTTTCATGTTTACGTTCTTCCACATTGCCTTGTTTCAGTTTTCATGTTCCTGTTGGGTTTCTAATATAGTCCCAAGATCATTCAAGCAATGAAAATAATGTGAATACAATAAAGAAGTATGGCAAAATTATACTTACAATGAACGGATTTGTGATGCGTTGAACACAACAATTTCTTCAAGCTTTTCCTCCTAGGTTCGGCCAAGGCATCCTTTGTGCTCCTTGTCTTGATCTCCAAGCTCCAAGCTTTGGGTGTGGATTCTATGCTCATGAATGAGTTTCCCTATCACCTTTGTATGACCTCTTTAGTGTGCTAGCACTTGGAAAAAAATTTCCACAAATCCTTCATTTGCTCCTTGTGACTCTCGGCATTGAGAGAAAAATTGAGAGAGAAATTTTGGCTCCATGGCTGAATGGGGGGAGAGAGAAGAGAAGTTGTAATGTGTAATTGGTTTTTTGATTTTTAAAAAACAAATACCAATTCCCTCTTTTTCAAAAAGGTACAAGGCAATTAAAGTCTTTCAACTATTCACATCACTCAAAAAATTGACAAGTTGTCAATCACCAAAAAGGTGACAAGACACCCATCACATGAATGACTAATGATGTGACGTGTGATGTGACTTGTGGACCCCACTTGATTCGAAATTTGAGTGGGCCCGCAAACACTCACGGGCTCAGGTTCGTTAATTCCGAATTAACGAATTTTCCGTTGTGACGTAATTAAATCAAATTTAATTAAATAATTATGCCTAGCAAAATTACTATTCACGTCGCTAGTGAATTAATTCTAAATTAACTCGTTAGCCCGAATTAAAATATAATTTTAATTCCACGTCAAAATCCAATTTCTTTTAATATATCGAATATATCATTTTATCGATTAATTCCAAATTAATCGTTCTCTCTCTTTTAAATAATATTTTATCCCAGATAAAATATCTCCGTAATTAATCCTAGATTAATTTTCTCTCTCTTATAATTAATCCTAGATTAATTATATCTGAGTCATACGTCATCGGTGAATCTTCTGGAAGAAACCCATGAGATCCCCGGATATGTTGGCAGTAAATCCGGTCGTCGGACTATCCGAACACGTACGTACCTAGTACTATGTTTTAACCGATTTACAAGACATGGTTGGCTTCTAGCAAAGCACCGTGCCTACCCAATTCTCCAGAAATATTCTTAAATGAATATGTAATCTATTTCAGGGGTAGTATACGTAGTATTGTGTATTGCGATCCAGTATCGGATGTCACATGATAGGCATGGGGCTGGAATTGTGTCTGCCCCGTACGAAGCACATATCGGATCTCTGGTAACCAGTCTCTATAATCGGATAACTATGACCTTGTCATATTATCCCGATAGCTGCAGCATATAAGAGCATCTGTTCGTATCCTACGTGATCATCATCTCCACTATGACTGGAGTGATACTTCCATCTTGACATCACACCCAATACACTATGATTCTCAATATACCCAGAAGAGGCGTACACAGAACCTGTTAAAGCCCTAGACGACCAAAACCAAAGTATATTGATTGTCGCAAGTATTAGAGGTGCAAGTCTCAGGTTAAGACCAAATACACCTACCCTGATTCGGACTTCCATAGACACACAGTCATACTACCAATGGAATTCCGAGGGGTCTATCCAGAGCGAAGCTGTTTCCGTACCATCGGTAAACACAACCTCCTATTACACTTGCATGAGTATCCAATACCCAAATAAATGAGAACTATGCCGTTATGCTCCCATAACACACATAAGTGCAATATTAGTCCATTCCGCATTATCGATGTCTAATCTCGATAATACTCCGACTATGGATGTTTTAATGATTAAACCTTAGTGTATTAATATTGTCTCATATCTTATTAATCTGGAACTAATCATAAGGACTTTTATCATTTATATATCCCGGTAATCCCATTACAAATAATAAAAGAGCAATTTCCTTTGTCACATAGTTAATTTGTACAACAACATAATGTTTTGTACAAATAATGATGCTATGGGTCATAATTGTCCAACAATCTCCCACTTGGCCTATAGCCAATCACTCAAGTGTCATACACTTGAACTATGTACGGTTCCCTCAAACTTCTGCTGAGAAACTGCTTTCGTCAGTGGATTTTCAAAATTATCATCTGATGCGATTTATTCGATCATCACATCGCCACGATGTATAATCCGAATGAATCATATGAATAGTTGAAGTATATACTTGGATCGTTGATCAGACCATTAATTATTTAGCATGTGTTGTAGCCTAGCTCAGCTGCTAACAGAACTACACCTAATCTAATTAGGATTATTATATATCCAAATGGCTTCTATTGCTACCTCAGCTGCAGCAATATTTCACTTTTGTTGTTTATTCGGCAACAATATCTTTCTTGGAAGATTTCCAGCTCACTGTTCCGTTATTCAAGCTATATAGTACCTTTATTACGACTTATAGTCATTTTTGACGGTTTAGAAACTTGCAGCAGTGAACCCAGTCACTTCATGTTCTCATTCTCCATAACTTAAGAAAGCATCCTTAGTTCATCTAAGATACTAAAGGGTGTTCTTAACATCAATCCGGTGACTATCACCTGGATTGGCCTGGTTGTGACTCCATATGCTCAAAGCATATGAGACATCAAATCGCATACATATCTTCAATGTACGAGTTCTCGGAGAGTGCTAAAAACCTTTAGATCTATCCTTGTAGATCTTTCTTCCTAGAATAAAGGTTGTCTTTCCCAAGAATTCTACAGAGAATCTTTCATGAAAACCAAGCTTTCATCGATTATATTATCGGAATATCATTTCCAAGAAATGATATATCATCATTATGTAGGACAATCATTGTCAGTGCGCTCCCACTAACCCTCTTATATACACAAGAATCATTTTCGTTTTGAATTAAATCATATACCATTATGATTACATCAAAATGATAATTCCAAGAACACAATGCTTGCTTCAACCCATAAATGGATCGAATAACCTGCAAACCTTGTTTGCTTGTTTTGGTATGACAAAACCGTCAGGATGTTGTAAACATCCTCCAAAAGGTTTCCGTTTAAGGAAAGCAATTTTGACGTTCAGCTGCCATATTTCATAAATGAAACATGCAGCATTAGCAAGCATTATCCAAATGGATTTAAACATGGCAACGAGTAAAAGGTTTCGTCGTAATCGACACAATGTTGATAATGATACCTTTTCGCTACAAGCCTAGCTTTGTACGTTGATATGTTGCCATCCTTGTTTGTCTTCCTTGAAGACTCATATTGTACCAATAGACACAATGCCTTCCGGTACACCAACCAGTTTCCAAACTTGGTTGGTATACATGGAATCTATTTCGGACATCATGGCACTTTTCCATAATTGGGAGTCGATACCTTATATCACTTCCTTATACGTAGTCGGTTTGTCTTCCTCAATAAGATTGACATATTTATGAGGTGAGATCAGAAACCTATAACTCCCAGGTTGTTTTCTGACTCTCTCTGACTTACACGATTCTTATGTATTCGAAGATTGTGGTACAGTTTCATCCTTGATGAACTATTTGTGTTCCATTAAGGACTCGGTACCTGGAACAGTATTACTCCGATTTTCATCGAGTTTTACTTTCCTCCCACTTACCACTGCATATAGATATTCGTTTTAGGAAAACCGCATAGCGAGCAACAATTACATTGTTCTCTTGTGAGTTGTATGAGTACTATACTTTGGTTACCCTAGGATAACCTACAAATTAGGCACTTATCCGATTTGGGTTCTGGTTTGGTATCATCCAAACATATGCCTAGCATTCCCAAATCTTCAGGAATGAGAAAACCATGTTTCTTTCCTGTTTATATCTAATATGAAGTCTGTCTAACAGATTTTTATGGAATCTTATTCAAAATAAATGTTGCACTGATTAATACGTATCCTTAGAAGGAAAATGGTAGCTCATAGCGACTCATGATTAACCTTATCATGTCCAACAAAATTCAGTTTCTCCGTTCGGACACACCGTCAAATTGAGGTGTTCCGGGAGGAGTCCACATTGAAAGAATACTACTCTTTCATGTAATCGAGAAACTTATTACTTAAGTATTTTCATCACGGTCCAATCATGATGTTTTAATACTTTAGCCGATCTGTTTGTCTACTTCATATCGAAACTCTAAAAGTTTCTGACTTGTGTTTCATAAGATACACATAACCATAACGCGATGTCACACCCGTAAAGGTTACAAAGTATTCATATCCACCTCTAGCCTAGCTAGATATGGGCCCACTTTCGTCACTATGAACGAGGGCTAACAGATCGATGGCACTTGTACTTTTACCAAGTAAAATGTGTTTTAGGCACTTTGCCCAATAAACTAGATTCGTAGACATTATTTGAATAGGATAAAATCCGTCCTGGTATCCACTCTTCGAAAGTTTGGATTTACGAGTCTTGTTAATATGTCCCAGACAACAATGCCACAAATAAGTCTCATCTGATTAATTCAGTTTGAGCTATTTGTTTGTCATGTCATATGTTTGAGATTCTTTTATATTCAAAATATAAATATTGTTATTCACATCTAATGTGCTTATCTCAATATCATCTTTATAAAATGAAACACTTTAGTGTTTTAGAATATAAAGGTATATCCGCAACGGATTATACTCTGATATAGAGATAATGTTTCTAGTCAAACTAGGTACATTATAATAGTTTCCTAATTTAAGTACATACCCAAAGGGTAGTTCCTAAACTTAGGATTATACGGTTAAAACATCGACTCTCGTCCCATTTCCGACTCTTAGGTTGATCTCTACTGAAGTTAGTATCCTGCTAATCAGCATATTCTGCACATCAGTACATATCTTATGTACCACATCTAGTATCAAAAATCCAATTTTGAAACTAATAGCGAACATGTTTATGACAAACATATTTGAAGTCGGAGCTTTGCCCGTCTTCACTTCCTTCATGTCTACCTTGTCCATACGGCAGTCACGCTTCAGTGACCCCGTTTGCCACAATTTAGGCAGACATCTTGGGATATGTCCTTTGTCTTCCTATAAGACTTGTGATGATTTTGCCTTTGCCCCTTTTAGAAGCTCTGGTTGTGCCTCCTAGAGCATAGCCATCAACTTTCCAAGAGTTTACTCTTGATTCACAATGAACCTGCCCCAGCTATCGGGTAGAGACTATAAGATCAAATCTTTGTAGTCTCGGCCACGTAGGTAATGCCTAGCTAACCTAGCTGATTAATGTCAGCAATCATCTGCGACACCTAATGCTCGATAGATGTACCCTCTGACATACACGAGCTAAAGAGCTTCTTATGCAATTTGTACTTCTAAGATTTAAGAATAAATCTATGAAGATCTTTAATTTCATCATCATGTTATAAGGTTTAGAAAACGCTTTCCTCGCGCAGCGGAAGTGATTTGGCACACGGATCGACCATGAAAATTTTTTCTGCCCCTCCCCTCATTAAGCCGAATGGAACCAGCACATGTACTGAAGTTTTGCTTGTGTTTCGGACAAGATCTCAGCCCTGGAATGCGGCCAAAACAGTCCCCGAACAGCCCCCGAACTACAGTGAAATAATGGACTATTTTGGACGAGTTACACAACCGAACTGCACAGAAATCACCCACTGAATTGCGTGAACTACAAGGGTGATATAGGTCTGATTTTTCCACTAAAAAACAATCCTAACTCAGTCCCAAAAAGTCCCCAAGGTGTTTCCCAAAACTCGAATTAAAAAAAAAACAAATCGAGCCCCTAATCAAGTATCTCGTAATTAGAGCCGGGTCATAATGTCCGTTATACCCCTCTAATTATTTTTACCTTAAGTACCATTGATTCTGTAATGAACGATTTATTCATAACTATTATGAATTTTGATATTTCTATTCGTAATAGAGAGACTTGAGCGCTCAAATCATTCAAGTACCGAATCAACCCTTAAGAAATATACTCATCTACTTCTAGCAAGAAGGAGTGAACTCCATGTCTATGTAAAATGTTCCCAGCTATAAAACAAACTGTGTCCCCAAAGTACGTAGCTATTGGTCGGGACTGCTACACCAACCTCACCTTTGTAAATCAAAGGACATAGCCTGCCATGCAGGAGTTCGTAGTACACTCAGGATTAAGATCAATCTATATATGACCATATAGTAGATCGAAATGACTTTCTTAGTCTAACGGATATTATAAGAATGTCATTTCCATCTGGGTCCAGTCCTATATGATCGCATCATACAAGGTGCCTCTATTCTCATGACTCTACATGGATGATCTTGATCAAGATCGCCATACAAATATAGAATGGACCGTAGCTATAGATAAACCATAAACAAAGTACCCGTTTTGTTTGCTCTCTATAGACTATTTAAGATTACTAACTTCGGACTTAAATCCTCTTGTGTATGATACTCATACACTAAGTCTGAAGGCACATAAGCAATCTAGGGTATTTAAGACTATATATAATATGCGAAAATTAAACAAACATTTTGATAAATGAATAATGCATTGTTTTATTTCAAAACACATAAAACCGTTTACATCACATGTAGCTCTAAGGCATACATTCCAACAATCTCCCACTTGCACTAGAGTAAATGGGACATGTCTCGTAATCCCAGACCATCTAGGTGATCTTCAAAAACTTTAACCGGCAAGGTCTTTGTAAACGGATCAGCCAAGTTATCTACGGATGCAATTTTTATGACAGTAACGTCTCATCTCTGCATTATCTCCCTGATGAGATGATATTTCCTTTCTATATGCTTTCCCCTTTTGTGGCTTTTTGGTTCTTTGGAGTTTGACATCGCACCACTATTATCGCAATAGAGTGTGAGTGGTCTATCCATATCTGGAATAACCTCCAGATCTCCCAAGAATTTACGGAGCCAGACTTCTTCCTTAGCTGCTTCACAAGCTGCTACATATTCAACCTCCATGTTGGAGTCAGCAATACTGTTCCTTTGACAAATGAATTCCATGCCGATAAGGCAGGTTGCCTTTCTTGGAATTCTGCATCCCAAATCGCACAAGGATCTTGTCGATATAGGATGCCTGAGACATAGCTAACAGTCGTTTCTTGTGGTCCCGAAGTATCTGAATCCCAAGAATATAACTGGCTTCTCCCAAATCTTTCATTTGGAATTGATTGGCTAGCCAGGTTTTCATGTCTGATAATATCTTTACATCATTCCCAATGAGTAAAATATCATCGACGTATAAAACAAGAAAAAACCACCTTCCCGTCAATGACGCGCTTGTATACACAAGGCTCATCAACATTCTGCTCAAAGTCATAAGATTTGATTGTGGCATCAAATCTTATATTCCAAGATCGAGATGTCTGCTTGAGTCCATAAATAGACCTTTGCAGCTTGCAAACCTTTTGCTCTTGACCTTGGGCGATGAACCCCTCTGGTTGTATCATATAGATACTTTCATCAAGATTGCCATTCAAGAATGCAGTCTTGACATCCATTTTCCAAATTTCATAGTCATAATATGTGGCAATGGATAGAAGAGTGCGGATGGATTTAAACATTGCTACTGGCGAGAAAGTTTGCTCATAGTCAACTCCTTCTTTCTGGGTATAACTCTTGGCCACTAGTCTATCCTTGAAGGTCTGTACCTTCCCATCTGATCCCCTCTTCCTTTTGTAGATCCACTTGCAACCTATGGGTTTCACCCCATCAGGTTGTTCTATAAGTTCCCAGACCGAGTTGGAGTGCATGGACTCCATCTCTAGGTTCATGGCTTTGAGCCATTCCTCTTTGTCAGAATCATCCATTGCACTACTGTAAGTCAATGGATCATCTATGCCATCGCTGAATGCGACAACTTGTGCCTCTCCAACCCCTAAGTAGCGATCAGGTTATCGTACAACCCTCCCACTGCATCTAGGCGGTAGATCATTCTGACGAGCTTACATCTGACTATCAGATGTCGAAGGTGCTATGTATTTGTCAACTTTCATTGATGATGGCGTGCTGGTCGAACCAGCAAGTAACTCCTTGACCAACACTTTACTTAGAGGTTTGAACTCCCTCATATAGTCCTCCTCTAGAAACGTAGCATTTGTCGATACAAACACTTTGTTATCATCAGGACTGTAGAAGAATCCACCCCTAGTCTCCTTAGGATAGCCTAAAAATAGGCACACCTTAGAACGTGGCTCCAACTTTGTAGTCTTATTCTTCAGCACATGTGCTGGACACCCCCATATGCGAAAATGTTGTAAACTAGTTTTACGACCATTCCACAACTCTAATGGAGTCTTAGGAACAGACTTAGATGGAACTACATTAAGGATATGCATTACAGTTTGCAGTGCATATCCCCAGAACGAACTAGGTAGTGAGCTATAACTAAACATAGATCTCATCATGTCTAGTAGGGTTCAATTTCTCCTTTCTCCAACATCATTTTGTTGTGGTGTTCCAGGTGCTGTGAGCTGGGATACTATCACATGCTCAACTAAGAATTCCTTGAAGTCTCTGTCGAGGTATTCCCCTCCACGATCTGATCGCAGAGTTTTGATTGTCTTACCTAATTGTTTCTCAACCTCAGCACGATACTCCTTGAACTTTTCAAAGGTATCTGATTTATGATGCATTAGGTAGACATACCCATATCTTGAATAATCGTCAATGAATGTGACGAAGTATTCATAACCACCTCGGGCTTTTACATTCATCGGTCCGCAAACGTCCGAAAGTATTAGCTCAAGTGGTTGATTGGCTCTTATACACTTTCCAGTAAAAGGTCTCTTGGTCATTTTACCTTCTAAACAGGATTCACAAACTGGTAGAGTCCCGAGCTTTAACTAGTTTAAGGCTCCGTTATTTACCAATCTATTTATCCGGTCAAGGTTGATGTGACCAAGTCTAAGATGCCATAGATATGTGTCATCATGAGAAATCTTTGGCTGTTTAGTTTTAGGTTTCTCAACCTTAAACATTTCAGCGTTGAGCAATGACCTATGTGTTAATGGTCTTAACACATACAAGTTATTTTCTGAGTTTCCTATGCATATAGTTAATCAATTTCTACTCATAATAACTAGATTGCTATTAAAAGAAACTGAATAACCATCATCCAAAAGTTTATAAACAGAAATCAAATTCCTGCGAAAACCAGGAATGAATAACGCATTGTTCAAATTTAAATAACTATTATTATAAAATTTAAACTGGAAACTCCCACTACTCTTGCTGAAACGGCATCCCCTGTCCCGACCCTCATGGTGTAATCACCTTCATAAAGGTCCCTCCATGAATCAAGTAGCTGCAAAGAATAACAAACATGGTTAGTGGCTCCAGAATCAACAATCCAAGCGGATTTATCATCCTCAACTAATAGAGATTCAATAACGAGTAAATCATATTTACATGTTTCCTTTTTCTCCTTTAGCTCAGCAAGGTATTTAGGACAGTTCCTTTTCCAATGCCCATTTTTGTTGCAGTAGAAACATTTTCCTTTGGGCTTGGCATCCTTGGAGCCTTTCTTGTTTTTCTTCTTCTTCATGGGCTTTCCTTTAGCCTTCCCAGTGCTTTTCTTCTTCATCATTGCAGATTTAGAAGACTCGGCAACATTTGCCTCTGCACTGGACTTACGAGGATCCACAAGTATGGACTCGTAATGAGTGAGCTCATTAAGCAGTTGGGTCAAAGTAAAAGCAACTTGTTCATAACATAGTTGCTTTTAAACTGCAGAAAACTCTTCGGAAGAGTTTCCATAATCATGGTCACCTGGCTACGCTCATCAATACGAGCTTCATTGGTTTCAGCAGTGCTGAGATAGGTCATCATCCTCAAGACGTGCTCTCGGACTGATGTCCCATCCTTCATCATAGCAGTCATCGCTGAGACCATGGCCTCATGGCGTTGACACTCCGAAGGCTGCCCAAACATGCTCTACAATGACTCCATCATCTGAGATGCTAGAGCCATAGGTTCATGCTTTGCAGCAAGAACCTCAGACATCCCTGCTAGCAAGTAGCAGCGGGCTTTCACATTTGCTGCGACCCATTTCTGGTAGGTATCGCGCACAGCTTGGCCAGTATTTCTGGTCAGCTCGGGGGGACTCTCCTCCGTCAGGACAAATTTTAGGTATTCACAGACCGGGATAGCGTTCATGTTACTTTTCAACTTAACATAGTTTTCTCCCGTTAGTTTGTCGTTTGAGAGTATGGAAATAATTGGAGAAACCATGGCTGAAATATAAAATAAACATGCATTTAACATTCATTCATCGCATATTAAAATCATCAAATAATTTTAGCATAAATTAAACATGATGCATGAACCATGAAAATGAATTAGAAACCTAAGAGAATTACTATGCCACAGAAATCTATCATCCCACAAGTAAGTGCCGCCGTAGGGTAGGTCAAGTACTCGCATGATAGATCGAGACAATCTCAGTAAATTCAATATGTGTTGGATAATATACCCATAGCGTCACTATTTGTACAGATCACGATCACGGTGTTGTTGTACAAATTAACTATGTGACAAGGAATTGCACTCTCATCATTTGTGATTAGATCACCATATATGTATAAATGAAGAGAGGTCCATATGATTAGTTCCTGGATTGAGATGATATGAGACAGTATCAATCCCCGAAGGATTAATCATTAAATATCCCTAGCAGGAGTATTATCGAGACAGGACATCGATAATACGGAATAGGCTAGTATTGCACTTGTGCGCGTTGTAAGGGCACAACGGCATAGTTCTCATATATATAAGTATTGGATACTTATGCAAGTGCGATAAGAGGTCGTGTTTCACCGATGGTACGGGAAACAGCTTCACTCTGGATAGACCCCTCGGAATCCCATTGGTATTATGACTATGTGTCTATGAAAGGCCGAAATCAGGGTATGTGTGTATAGTCTTAACCTGAGACTTGCATCGCTAATACTTACGATAATCGATAGACTTTAGTCTTGGTGGTACAGGGCTTTAACCGGTTCTGCGTACACCGCTTCTGGGTTTATCAGAGAGTCGTAGTGTATTGGGTGTGATGTCAAGACGGAAGTATCACTTCAGTCATATTGGAGATGATGTCACGCAGGATATGGTACTAGTGCTCTTAAGTGTTGCGCAACCATCGGGATGTTATGACTAGGTCATGCATATCCGATTATAGAGACTAGTTACCAGACTTCCGACATGTGCTTCGGACGGGACAGACTTTATCCAGCCCCAGCCCTAGCACGTGACTATCCGATACTGGGCCGATATACACAATACTACGGTATACTACGCTTGATACATCTATATATTCCTGTAGGAATATTTCTGGAGAATTGGGTAGGCATGGCGCTTTGCTAGAAGCCAACCTTGTCTTGTAAATCGGTATAAACGTAGTACAAGGTACTTACGTGTTCGGATAGTCCGACGACGACCGTATTTACTGCCAACATATTCGGAGATCTCATGGGTCGCTTCCTGAAGATTCACCGATGATGTATAACTCGCACTTAATTAATCTGGGATTAATTAGAAGAGAGAGAAAATTAATCTGGGATTAATCACGGAGATATTTTATCTGGGATAAAATATTAATTAAAGAGAGAGAACGATTAATTTGGAATTAATCGATAAAATAATATATTTGATATATTATTAGAAATTGGATTTCGACGCGGAATTAAAATTAGATTTTAATTCGGCGAACGAATTAATTTAGAATTAATTCTTTAGCAACGTGAATAGTGATTTCACTAGGCGTAATCATTTAATAACGACGCGACGGAAAATTCGTTAATTTGGAATTAGCGAACCCGAGCCCGAGAGTGATTGCGAGCGCATTCGTATTTCGAATTCGAACGTGGTACGCAAGTCACATCAAGCGTCAAATCACTACTCGCATCAATCGTCAAATCACTTGTCACTTTGAGTGATGTGATATGACAAGTTGTCACTTTATTAAGTGACTTGATGTGAATAGTGATAGATGATTGAAAAGCACTTTTTTGCTTTTTGACTTTTGCTTTTTGAAAAGTAAAAGGAATTGTTTTAATAAAATAAAAAGTGGTAAAAGGTATTATTATTATTAATTTGGAATTAAAATATATATAAACCTAATTACACTTTTTCTTTCTCTCTCTCTCCTTTTACGCATTTTTCTCTCCATCTCTTTCCCCTCCTCTTCTCCTTCACGATTTTGAACCGTTTCTTCCCTAAAATTTCTTGGTTAGACCGAATTAAAAGGAGAAGCAAGGAAGATGAAGAAGTGCTAGCACACCTTGAGTTATACATAGGTGATAGGGAAACGAATTTATGAGCTTGGAATCAATTTTGGAGCTTGAAGATTGGAGCTTCCATGGAGACCACCCATGGCCGATTTTTGGAGACGCAAAGAGGACCAAAACCGAGCAGCCCCTGCTGTTTTGGAGGCCAAACCGAGCACCAACAAGGAGGAAAACGCATCTTGTTCTTCCTAGCATCAAACCCATCAATGTGAGTATGTATTCCGCCTTACTCCTTGGTTGTATTCAACTCGTTTTTATGCATGTTTGTGATCCTTGGGACTTGATTGAAACTCAACAATGGTATCTTGAGCTATTGGTTGCATAAAAACTTAGGGTTCTTGAGCAAAATTTGGGGCTTTTTGATTTAAGCATGATTTTGACAAATTTTTGTTTAAGAATGCTTGTATATGAATTAATTAGAGTTATATGTAATCAATTTGATGAAAAATTAATTGGATTGATTTTCCCCAATTTGCTTAATGTTGGCCAAAACTTTAATTTGGGTAAACTCAATTTGAGCATCAAATGATTAAATTGTTTAGTATAGTATGCTTGAATGAGGTTGAATTGATGTTGTGCATAATCAATTTCATGAAATGAATTTGTTTGATCCATTTTTCCTAAATTTTGGGCATGACAAATTTGGGTAAACTTGATTTTGAGCATGTTTAATGAAATTGGATGATTTAGAATGCTTGAATGTTGTTTAATTGATGATTGATTAGATCAATTTGATGAAAAGTGTTTGGAACAATTTTTCCCCAATTTGCTTGTGATGGCCGAATTTGCAAGTGCCCTAATGTCTTGTCTTTTTGATTTTTTGTTCATTGGATGACTTAGAAATCATTTGGGGATGTTGAATTTATGTTTGATTGGGTTCAATTGGATTGAATTTGATTTGGGCATAATTTCCCTCTTTGGCCGAGACTTTAGCATGTATAAATTGGGTTTGATTTTGATTTAATTATGTTGGACATGATTAATTGATGTTAAGCATGATTAATTGGACAAATTTGATGTTTTGGAAACTTTGATTTGGGCAATTAATAATGCTATACACTTTAGGTAATTTAATTGGAAAATTTGGAATTTTTTGAAATTAAATTATTGGGCTTAAAATTGGATTTGGGCTTTTAAAGTTGTTATTGGGTTTATTGGACTTTGTTGTACAAAGTTGGTTTAGGCCAAAATTGGTTGGATCCAATTAGGCCCAAAACCGCTTCCAAAAGGCCCAAATGCAACTAATGAACCTTTAACGTTTAATTGGGCCTAATGGGCCTAAATTAATTTATGGGCTTATGGGGTAACTCCCGGATTGGACTTTGGTTCGGGTTTGACCCGAGTTGACCAAAAGTCCACGCCTCAAGAAATTAATTAAAAGCCCATTGGACTTTATTAAATTAATATTGGATATTAATCGGGCTTTGAGACCCGTAACGATTAAATTTGGAATTTAAGTCGTAAAGGTTTATTTTATAAAGTGTAATATTTAATTTGGAATTAAATAATGAATTAGAATTAAATGCGTATTAAATTGGATTTAATTATGTAATTTAATTTAATTCGTAGAAATCGTACTTTGAGTACGTGTTCGCAATACGAGTTTGACTCGAACAAAATCAAATCTTTGTTTGAACATTGGATGATCACTAATTATCAAGATTAATTAATTTGATTAGATTGATTGATAACATGCTTGTATGAATACATGGTTGTGATGTTTGAATAATGTATATCGGATGGATATTAGCGGGTGGGGCGATTTTGAAATTGTAATAAATTTGATTTATTAATTGGACCTGCGAGTCCAGCCTTATCTCCTATTTCTTTGTATTCTCTTCTCACCTATTCCCCTCAATGTAAATGAGGTTTCTTTAGAAGTGTAGTGTAACGGGTAGAAGAAATATTTGTGCTAGCGGGAGAGAGAAAGTGAGAGATTTGATCTAGGATCAATGTGTAAAATATCCATCCGCATATCATTATTATTTTAACATATGCGCTTTATTATGTGTTTAGAATGCATGTTTAAGGGTGTATGATGATGAGACCTTAACAAAGATAATAAATTGGTAGCCAATTTGCACGCGAAAAGCCCAAATCAAATATCATGCGTTTTTTCCTTCCATTGAGTGATTTTTACTCAAGATCCGAGATTGGCAGGGGTTGTTGGCCAAAGTCAAGCCCTTGTCCGTCAAAGATGTGTTTTAAGATACGAGGCTTTGTTCCATATCGGTGTCGTGTCCAAGTTGTGGTTTGTTGGCCAAAGTCAAGACCACTTCTTGTCCATTGACATTGATTACGAAGCTTCCATGTCAATGGGTCCGCGCTTGACTGGGATCACTAGGTTTGTTGTGCCAAAGCCAAGGCCTAGATGATTCAGAGGAAAAAGGTTAGGGTATACATTCGATGTATAGGCATATATAAGATATATGTTTGGGACTTGGATGTCCACCTACTGGATCTAGGAGTTGGATGAGATCCAATTGATCTTAGAGTCTACCTAGTTAATTATCATACAATTTGTTGGCCAAAGTCAAGATTGTGTGATATTTAACTGGATCCTAGCCCACTAGGAAACACGGTTTCCCGAGTACTCGACAGAGGGTTAGAGGCTCGACGAAAAATAGTGGGAGGCAAGAATTGAATTTGCAATACTCGTTCAATTACTCGCCATACGCGCTCATTTAATTATTTCGTCATTATATTAAATGTTAGTTGGACTAATATTTAAATTGTTGTTTTAATAAACAGTTGGACTGTATTATACTTGATTATATATAATTGGATTATATTAATCAATATATTTGAATTAATTAATTTCAGTTTACAGTTGATTTTATAATTGGATTATAGTAATCAATGTAATTGAGGTTAATTAATTTGGATTATATTTGATTATATAGTTGGACTATTATAATCATTATATATATATAGTACCACTAATCGTTGATTAAATAGTTGGACTATTGTAATCAAGATAAAATTGAAAAGTTGGATATTTAAAATATAATCTGGGATTAAAATATTTTAAATGATTTAATTTTCAAATTGGGAATAAATAATAGGTTACTTTATTTGATAAAATAACTTATTATACCTTAAGCCCAAAATTAAGCAAAATAAGTAGAGCATAAAATCTTTGGAAGATTTATGTGATGATGACTTTAATGCTTAATTTAATATACTTGTCATAAATCTAATTTTAGATTTAAGAAGTATTAAAATTGCAATTTATAATTCTTGGAGAATTAATTGACTATTCTAGAGGAGATAAAGTCAAAGTTTGCAATTGGGCATGTAGCACGAGGTGCACATCGTTTCGATATTCTAAAACCCAAGGCTTGGCCTAAGGTTTCTGAAATATTGAAAAGGATAATTGACATATCCCAAAGTGACTACCATTTGGATATGGCAGACACGAAGGAATTAAAGAAAGGGCAAGGCTCTACTTTGAAAATGTTTGTCTTAGTTATGTTCACAACTAGTATTGAAATTAGATTTTAAATACTTAGTGTGGTACATAAAATATATGTATTGATGTTCAGAATCTGCTTTGAGCAGGATACTGACTTCAAGCCGAGATTTCTCTGCGAATCGGAAACGGGACGAAAGTCGTTGTTTCGACCGTAGATACCTAAGTTTAGGAACTACCCTTCGGGTGTGTACTTAAATTAGGAACTGTTATAATGTAACTAGTTTGACTAGAGACATTATCTCTATATCAGTGTTTAATCCATTGTGGATAAACCTTTATATTCTAGAACACTAAGTGTTTCATTATATAAAGATGATACTGAGATAAACACATTAGATGTGAATAACAGAATTTATATTTTGAATATAATTAAAATCTCAAACATATAAATGAACAAATAATAAAGCTTCAAATTGATTTGATCAATAGAGACTTATTTGTGGCATTGTTGTCTGGGACACAATTATAACAAGACTCGTATATCCACACTTTTGAAGAGTGGGTACTAGGACTGATTTGACTATTCAAATAAAGTCTACGAATCTAGTTTGTTAGGTAAAGTACCTAAACACTGTTTACTTGGTAATAATGTAAGTGCCACACGATCTGTTAGCCCTATTCATGGTGAAGTTAGTGGGCCCATATCTAGCTAGGCTAGATGTGAAATGAATATTTCGTGACCTTAACGGATGTGGCATCACGTTATGGTTATGTGTTTCTTTTGAAGAACACAAATCAGAAACTTTTAGAGTTTCGACACGAAATAGACAAACAGATCGGCTATAGTATTATACCGTCACGGTAAGACCGTAATGGAAAATACTTAAGCATAAGTTTCTTATATACTTGAAAGAGTATAGTATTCTTTCAAATGAGGACTCCTCCCGGAACACGTCAAAGTGACGGTGTGTCCGAACGGATTAACCGAATCATGTTAGACATGATAAGGCTAATCATGAGTCGCTCTGAGCTACCATTTCCTTCAACGGATAAGTTTTAACAGTGCAATAACTTATTTAGAATAAGGTTCCATATTAATCTGTTTGACAGATTACATATTAGATATGAACAGGGAAGAAACGAGGTTTCTCATTCCTGATAATTTGGGTATGCCAGGCATAATGTTTGGATAATACCAAACTAAGGACCCAAATTGGATAAGTGCCCATATAGGTTATCCTAAGGGAAACCATAAGTATAGTACTTATAAATCTCACATGAGAACAATGTGATTGTTGCTCACCATGCGGTTTTTCCTGAGAGGAATACCGATATGCAGTGGTCAGTGGGAGGATAGTGATACTCGATGAAAATCGGAGTAATACTGTTCAAGGCACGAAGTCCTTAATGGAACACAAATAGTTCATCTATGATGAATCTATACCATTAATCTTCGAGTACACAAGAACCGCGTAGATCAGAGAGAGTCAGAAACAACCTGGGGTATGGGTTTCTGATCTCACCTCATAAAGATGTTAATCTTTTAAGGTATACCAACTGATTACGTATGAGGTAGTGATACAAGGTATCGACTCCCTATTATGAAAAGTGTCCATGAGTCCAAAATGGATTCCATGTATAACAACTATTTTGGATACTAGTTGTTGTACCACAAGGCATTGTGCCTATTGGTACATTAAACGTCTTCAAGGAAGACATACATGGAAGGCAACATACCAACGTACAAAGCTAGGCTTTTGACAGAAAGGTATCGTTATCAACATTGTGTTAATAACGGTTCAACCTTTTACCTGTTGCCATGGTAAATCCATTTTGAAGATGCTTGTTATAACTGTATATTTCATTTATGAAATGTGTCAGTTGCAGATCAAAATCGCTTTCCTGAAAAGGAAACCTTTTGGAGGATGTTTACAACATCCTGACGATTTTGTATAACCGACAAACAAGGTTTGCGGGTTATTCGATCCATGTTTGGATTGAAGCAAGCATAGGTTCTAGGAATTATCGTTTTGATGTAATCATAATAGATAGTATGATTAATTCAAAACGAAATGATTCTTGTGTATATAAGGAGGTTAGTGGGAGAGCACTGACAATGAAATTCCCATAAAGCAATGGTGAAAGCTTGGCTTTCATATATATTCTTTCATAGAAATTCTCCGTAGAATTCTGGGGAGTAACAACCTTTATTCAAGGAATAAAGATCTACTGGGATAGATTTGGAGTTGTTAACACTCTCTGGGAAATTGTACATTTAAAATGTACTTGATATGGGTGTCTCATACGCTTCGAGCATATGGAGTCACAATCAGGTCAATCCAAGTGATAGTCACTGGATTGAAGATTAAGAACATCTGTTAGTATCTTAGAGAACTAAAGATGCTGTCTTAAATATATCTAGGAGATAGAACTTGAAGTGACTAGGATCACTGTTGCAAGTTTCCAACCGGTAAATACTGCGGTACTATAAAGTTTGAACACTGGGACAGTGAGCTGGAAATCTTCCGAGCAAGATAACTGTTGCCGAATTAACAACAAATGCGGATTATTGCTGCAGCTGAGGCAGCAATAGAAGCCATTTGGATCGATAATAAAATAATTAAATTAGATATAGTTCTTTTAGCAGCTGAGCTAGGCGTCAGCACAGGCTAAGGAATTAAAGGTCTCATCGACGATCCAGATATATACTTCTATATCATCTGATTCGTTCGGATCATACATCGTGGCGATGTGATGATCGTATAAATCGCGTCAGAAGATAATTACCAAATCCGCTGACGAAAACCTTTCCTCAGCAATTTGAGCGAACCGTACATAGTTCGGGTTGTTAGACACTCGAGTGACTGGCTATGTGCCAAGTGGGAGATTGTTGGATAATATGACCCTAGCGTCACTATTTGTACAGATCACGGTGTTGTTGTACAAATTAACTATGTGACAAGGAAATTGCACTCTCATCATTTGTGATTAGATCACCATATATGTATAAATGAAGAGAGGTCCATATGATTAGTTCCTGGATTGAGATGATATGAGACAGTATCAATCCCCGAAGGATTAATCATTAAATATCCCTAGCCGGAGTATTATCGAGACAGGACATCGATAATGCGGAATAGGCTAGTATTGCACTTGTGCGCGTTGTGAGGGCACAACGACATAGTTCTCATATATATAAGTATTGGATACTTATGCAAGTGCGATAGGAGGTCGTGTTTCACCGATGGTACGGGAAACAGCTTCGCTCTGGATAGACCCCTCGGAATCCCATTGGTATTATGACTATGTGTCTATGGGAGGCCGAAATCAGGGTAGGTGTGTATAGTCTTAACCTGAGACTTGCATCGCTAATACTTACGATAATCGATAGACTTAGTCTTGGTGGTATAGGGCTTTAACCGGTTCTGCGTACACCACTTCTGGGTTTATCAGAGAGTCGTAGTGTATTGGGTGTGATGTCAAGACGGAAGTATCACTTCAGTCATATTGGATTATGTCACGCAGGATACGGTACTAGTGCTCTTAAGTGTTGCGCAACCATCGGGATATTATGACTAGGTCATGCA
Organism: Zanthoxylum bungeanum; assembly: GCA_019454045.1. NCBI lineage: Eukaryota > Viridiplantae > Streptophyta > Magnoliopsida > Sapindales > Rutaceae > Zanthoxylum > Zanthoxylum bungeanum. The sequence continues at coordinate 19,803 of SKCR01022797.1, forward strand.
TATCCGATTATAGAGACTAGTTACCAGACATCCGACATGTGCTTCGGACGGGGCAGACACTTATCCAGCCCCAGCCTTAGCACGTGACTATCCGATACTGGGCCGATATACACAATACTACGGTATACTACGCTTGATACAGATCAATATATTCCTGTAAGAATATTTCTGGAGAATTGGGTAGGCATGGCGCTTTGCTAGAAGCCAACTTGTCTTGTAAATCGGTATAAACGTAGTACGAGGTACTTACGTGTTCGGATAGTCCGACGACCGTATTTACTGCCAACATATCCGGAGATCTCATGGGTCGCTTCCTGAAGATTCACCGATGATGTATAACTCGCACTTAATTAATCTGGGATTAATTAGAAGAGAGAGAAAATTAATCTGGGATTAATCAGGAGATATTTTATCTGGGATAAAATATTAATTAAAGAGAGAGAACGATTAATTTGAAATTAATCGATAAAATAATATATTTGATATATTATTAGAAATTGGATTTCGACGCGGAATTAAAATTAGATTTTAATTTGGGCGAACGAATTAATTTAGAATTAATTCTTTAGCGACGTGAATAGTGATTTCACTAGGCGTAATCATTTAATAACGACGCGACGGAAAATTCGTTAATTTGGAATTAGCGAACCCGAGCCCGAGAGTGATTGCGAGCGCATTCGTATTTCGAATTCGAACGCGGCACACAAATCACATCAAGCGTCAAATCACTACTCGCATCAATCGTCAAATCACTTGTCACTTTGAGTGATGTGATATGACAAGTTGTCACTTTATTAAAGTGACTTGATGTGAATAGTGATAGATGATTGAAAAGCACTTTTTTGCTTTTTGACTTTTGCTTTTTGAAAAGTAAAAGGATTGTTTTAATAGAAATAAGAAGTGGTAAAAGGTATTATTATTATAATTTTGGAAATTAAAATATATATAAACCTAATTACACTTTTTCTTTCTCTCTCTCTCCTTTTACGCATTTTTCTCTCCATCTCTTCCCTCCTCTTCTCCTTCACGGTTTTGAACCGTTTCTTCCCTAAAATTTCTGGTTATGACCGAATTAAAAGGAGAAGCAAGGAAGATGAAGAAGTGCTAGCACACCTTGAGTTATACATAGGTGATAGGGAAACGAATTCATGAGCTTGGAATCTTTTGGAGCTTGAAGATTGGAGCTTCCATGGAGACCACCCATGGCCGATTTTTGGAGACGCAAAGAGGACCAAAACCGAGCAGCCCCTGCTGTTTTGGAGGCCAAACCGAGCACCAACAAGGAGGAAAACGCATCTTGTTCTTCCTAGCATCAAACCCATCAATGTGAGTATGTATTCCGCCTTACTCCTTGGTTGTATTCAACTCGTTTTTATGCATGTTTGTGATCCTTGGGACTTGATTGAAACTCAACAATATGTGCGGGAATAACTCTTATTCCTATATTAAACAACTACCGTTTTATTCGATCAAGGAATTTTATTAACAGTTAATTATTCCTTTGTGAGTGTAACCCGTCGTTTCGGGATTCTTGGACTTAACGAGTGAAGTGCCGCCGTAGGTCAGGTCAGTTCACAAGATACATTTAGAATCCCTATCCTCTCAGAACCCAAACCTGATATTGACCCAAAATGGACACCATCCGTAGGGGGACGAAAACAAAGTCGTCTCGATGAGCCTTTTGAATCTCACGTTTTTGGACTAACAACGGAGATCGCGGGATATACTGTTGTATATCCCTCTCCCACTCACTATTTTAAATATTAAGGTTTCTATCTAAAATATCTAATATTTTATTTTAACTAGTGTGGATAAAGTTATGGCGGCTAAATCTTAATTTTTATTTACACTAGTTTGTCATAAGTGAGCTAATCAATTTTAACTATTAAAATTGTATCACTAACATTTCATTAGTCTCTACTAACAGTTTTACTCAATTAAACTAATTTAATTAGAGTGGTATTAGTGAGCTATTATATTTTAACTCTTAAAATACTAGACACTAATAAGTTTAAAAATTATGGAATTCTAAAAGGTCAAAATTTTAATTAAACATTTTAATAAATCTTAGTGCGTTATAAAATCCAATGGTACGTGGAATTGTATCCCGAGTGCAGACCATATTATCGTCCATTCAGATTCGGTTATGGAATTTATATCCGGGTTTCCATCCTATATACCAATGGAATTTATTATGCACCAATTAAGCCCAATATATTAGAATTCAAATTTTAAACCATAAATCCAAATAATCCAATTAATTGATTTCTATGCATATCATATTATAATTTAAACATTTTAAATTACATAAAATCATATTTTTATGTGTATAATGATAATGCATCTATGACATGTTATGGCATGTAAATGCAATAGTGGGCAACCTAAGTTATATGACATGTTATTCAAACAATTCGAAATAAACATACATATAACAAAAAAAATATTTTGCATTGACCGAGCTCTTATTTTCTCTATACTAATCTAATTAGTACAAAAGATTTACCAAGGCATTCCTTGGTCTTCAAATCCCGTTCCAAAGTGGTGTTGGCTCCTTATGCGACTTCGGTGCTCCAAATTACAAAGATTGAAATTTTACATTGAAAAATAAAATTACAACAAATGTAAACAATGGCCTTATGGCCTTACATCCCAAAAACAAAACCAACTACAAAAATAAGAGCCGGAAAAATTTACAACCAATGCAAAATCCATTCATCACATGAAATAACAAAAACATTCATCATATGAATATCACAATGTGCCCACTCATCTAAACATACATATAATATTTATAACTCATATAAATATATTAAAAACAGAAACTTTAAATGAAAAAGAAAAGGATTAAGAACATTTTTCAACCTTGCTCTTGATGCCAATTGTAGGAAACGCTTTCCTCGCGCAGCGGAAGCATTAGGCACAAGGATCGACCTTGAAAATTTTTTCTGCCCCTCCCCTCCTTTAGCCGAATGGAACCAGCACATGTACTGAAGTTTTGCTTCTATCTCGGACAAGATCTCAGCCCCGGAATGCGCCCAAAACAGTCCCCGAACTGTAGTGAAATAATGGATTGTTTTGGACCAGTTACACAACCGAACTGCACACAAATCACCTACTGAATTGCGTGAACTGCAAGGGTGATATAGGTCTGATTTTTCCACTAAAAAAAAAATCCTAACTCAGTCCCAAAAAGTCCCCAAGGTGTTTCCTAAAACCCGAATTAAAACAAAACAAACCGAGCCCCTAATCAAGCAAGTGATTCACGGCAATGGGCAATGAAATTGTCCCAATGCCGTGAGTTGTAGATGAAGAGAATAATGAGTTTTGTTCAATGCCACAAGATCTTCCGAGCTATGTCTCGTTACCAACGAAAAATAGTGTGGGCTACACACGCAAACAAATCCCTAAACGTTTTAGAGATTTAATCACACAATAATAATATTTTTCTTATTCTTGTTCTTCAATATTGTTTCTCAACTTTTGAGAGAATGGAGAAGAACAAGAAGGTGGCTAGGGTTTGGAAAATCATGGAGTAGTAAAAAAATATATCTTTTCTTTTTATACTTAGGGTAATTGTTTCATAAAAAAAATCAACCACTTATTTCCCACCTATGTCAAATTCGGCCAAGCTAGGGTTTCTTTTAATTTTTTTGAACATCAATATTCAATTACCATTATTGAAAAGATGTTACAAACTTAAATAAGCAATTAAAAAATTTCAAAATCACAATTTCCAAATTAATGCCAAGGATTTTATTTGTTTCCAAAACAAACAAATCCATCCCCTAATGGCTTGAGGAATTCGGCCACTACAAGGAATAATAGATAAATTTTGTAGCATTAGGTATTCAATTCCATGATTGAAATATATGTTACAAAATTAAAGAGTTACTACCTTTTAAAAGATGTAACTTCCAAATTTAATTCATAGGTTTCCAAAACCCAAATTTGGAATTCCAATATTAGTCTTCATTAAATTATATCATATATAATTTAATTACTAGCATAAATAATTATCATATAATCATTTATTATATAAATCATATATAAATCATATAATATATATGATTAATAATATTATATACCTTTGTGAGTATATAATTGGACTATCCAATTATACTAAATCCGTTATAGTAAATCGAGCTAGCACGGGGACCAAATGGACATACGGTTCCGAGCTCCAATAATCTCGAAATATTAATTAAGCTCTTAATTAAATATTCTGAATTATTAACTCCGGGTTATTCCACTAAAAACCCAAAGTTGCACTCTCATTGCCGCAGATGATATATTAAGTCGAACTAAGTCGTTGTCCATCGATATAGTCATTACATACGAATTGACCCTTCACGAGTATTTCGTAATTAGAGTCGGGTCATAATGTCTGTTATACCCCTATAATTATTTTTACCTTAAGTACCATTGATTCTCTAATGAACGATTTATTCATAACTATTATGAATTTTGATCTTTCTATTCGTAATAGAGAGACTTGAGCGCTCAAATCGTTCAGGTACTGAATCAACCCTTAAGAAAGATACTCATCTACTTCTAGCAATAAGGAGTGAACTCCATGTCTATGTAAAACGTTCCCAGCTACAAAACAAACTGTGTCCCCAAAGTACGTAGCTATTGGTCGGGACTGCTACACCAACCTCACCTTTGTAAATCAAAGGACATAGCCTACCATGTAGGAGTTCGTAGTACACTCAGGATTAAGATCAATCTATATATGACCATCTAGTAGATCGAAATGACTTTCTTAGTCTAACGGATATTATAAGAATGTCATTTCCATATGGGTCCAGTCCTATATGATCACATCATACAAGGTGCCTCCATTCTCATGACTCTACATGGATGATCCGGATCAAGATCGCCATACAAATATAGAATGGACCGCAGCTATAGATAAACCACAAACAAAGTACCCGCTTTGTTTTCTCTCTATGGACTATTTAAAATTACTAACTTTGGACTTAAATCCTCTTGTGTATGATACTCATACACTAAGTCTGAAGGCACATAAGCAATCTAGGGTATTTAAGATGATATATAATATGCGAAAATTAAACAAAAAATTTGATAAATGAATAATGCATTGTTTTATTTCAAAACACATAAAACCGTTTACATCACATGTAGCTCTAGAGCATACATTCCAACATAAGGATCTAATCCTTAATTCTGACGACGAAATTAAAGTGTCATTGCATTAAGTATAAAGGATTGAGCACTAAGGTTATCATCACATGAATCTTCCAAAGATCATGTTATACTATTTGCTCAACTCCGGGCTTAGGCCCGAGATGTTTCTCTATCAAATAAAGTAACTTATAAGTTCCCAGGACTATCCTGAGGTATTATTCCCAATTTGAAAATTAAAGCCGTTTAATGACATTTTCACCCAATATTATGTTCTAAATGCTAATCTTTCAGTTATCTTCATTGCTATAGTCCAATTATTCAATCAACGATTTAAGGTACTATTGATTATAATGATTACTATAGTCTAACTATATAATCAACTATAATTTGTTTGGTTAAATTCAAATACATTGATTACTATAATCCAATTATATAACCAACTATAATTTGAAATAGTTTGAATACAGTCCAACTGTTTATTTAAACAACGATTAAATATTCGTCCAACTAATATATTTAATAAATTAATGACCAAAAATGAAATGAGCGCATATTGGCAAGTATCTAAACGAAATTGCAAATTTAATATTTGCCTCCCACTATTTTTCGGCGAGCCTCTAACCCTCTGTTGAGTACTCGGGAAACCTAGTTTCCTAGTGAGCTAGGATCCCGTTAAATAACACACAACCTTTACTTTGGCCAACAAGCTGTATGATATTTAACTAGGTAGATCTCTAAGATCAATTGAATCTCATCCAATTCCTAGATTCAGTAGGTGGACATCTAAATCCGAAACGTATATGTAATATATGTCAATATATCTAAAATATTCCCTAACCTTTTTCCTCTGAATCAACTAAGCCTTGGCTTTGGCACAACAAACTTAATGATTCCAGTTAAGCGGGACCCATTGACCTTGGAAAGCTTCGTAATCGATGTCGATTGACAGGAAGGGATCTTGACTTTGGCAAACAAATCACAACTTGGACAAGACATGCGATATGGAACAAAGCCTTCATGATTCAAAAACATGTGCGATGGATAAAGGCCTTGACTTTGGCCAACAAAACCAGTACCAATCTTGGATCTTGAGAATGAATCATTCAATGGAAGGAAAAACGCTTAATATATGTTGAGGGTTTTTCGCATAATTGGCAACCAATTAATTATCTTTGTTAAGGTCTCATCATACACCCTTAAACATGCATTCTAAAATCATAATAAGGCGTAAAAATAAATTAATAATGTTATGCGGATGGATATTTAAAACACTTTGTTCTTAGAACAAATCTCTCCATTTTCTCTCTCCCGCTAGCACAAATCTTACTTCTACCCGATTACATAACACTTCTAAAGAAACCAACTTACATTGAGGGGAATAGGTGAGAAGAGAAATACAAAGAATTAAGAGGTAATAGGCTGGACACGCAGGTCCAATTTAATAAATTCTAAATTTATTACAACAATTTCCAAAATTGCCCTCACCCATCTAATATCCATCCAATATACATTATTCATACATCACATCCATGTATTCACACAAAGTATGTTATCAATCAATCTAATCCAATTAATTAATCTGAAATTATTGACCATCCAATGTTCAAACAACGATTTGATTTGCGCGAGTCAAACTCGTTTTAAGAATAAGTACTCAAAGTACGAATTCTTGAATTATATCAAACTACAACATTAAATCCAATTTAATTTGTATTCAATACTAATTCTTTATTTAATTCTAAATTAAATAATTATAATTTATTAATGAGCCTTTGCGACTTAGATTCTAAATCTAATCTTTACGGGTCTCAAAGCCCAATTAACATCCAATGTCAATTTAATTAAAGTCCAATGGGCTTTCAATTAATTTATAAGGCATGGAATTTGGCAACCAAAGCCCAATAAGGAATCACCATTTTGCCAAAAATCAATTTAGGCCCATTAGGCCCAATTAAAATATTAAAGCCCATTTTATCATATTTGGACTTTATGGAAATGGTTTTAGGCCCAATTGGATCCAACCAATTAACCTAAACCAAACTTGGCCCAACCAAGCCCATTAAGCCCAAATACAACTTTAAAAGCCCAATTCCAAATTTAGCCCAAATAATTAAATTACAAAATTCCAAATTTCATAATTCAATTAACTAAAGTGTATAAGCCATAATTAATTACTCAAATTAACATTTCCAAAATACCAATTTACATAATTAATCATGCTTATCATCATCAACACATGTCCAACATTATTTAATCAAAAAATCAATTCATTTAAATACTTATAAGTCAAGACATTTTAGGGTTTTGTCCAATTTCGATTTCAATCCAACTAATTTCTAAATCAACAATTCCCAAGTCTTTGAAACTCATCCAATGATTCAAAAAAAAAAAATCACCATGAGATTAGGGCAACTTGTAACTTTCGGCCAAGCCATAATTTTGGGGAAAATTTGATCCAATTCAATTTTCATCAAATTGATCATGCATAACTCTAAGTTATCATCATTCAAGCATACTCAAACAATCAATTTCATCAAATCATGCTCAAATCAATTTTACCCAAATTTTACCCTAAATCAATTTCATGCTTAATCAAGGCTCTTGATACCATTGTTGGGTTTCTACTATAGTCCCAAGATCATTCAAGCAATGAAAATAATGTGAATACAAGAAAGAAGTATGGCATAATCATACTTACAATGAACGGATTTGCGATGTGTTGAACACAAAAATTTCTTCAAGCTTTTCCTCATAGGTTCAGCCAAGGCATCCTTTGTGCTCCTTGTCTTGATCTCCAAGCACCAAGCTTTGGGTGTGGATTCCATGCTCATGAATGGTTTTCCCTATCACCTTTGTATGACCTCTTTAGTGTGCTAGCATTTGGAAAAGAATTTGCCACAAAACCTTCCTTTGCTCCTTGTGACTCTCGGCATGGAGAGAAAAATTGAGAGATAAATTTTGGCTCCATGGCCGAATGAGGGGGAGAGAGAGAAGAGAAGTTGTAATGTGTAATTGGTTTTTTGATTTTCAAAAAACAAATACCAATTCCCTCTTTTCCAAAATGGTACAAGGCAATTAAAGCCTTTCAACTATTCACATCACTTAAAATTGACAAGTTGTCAATCACCAAAAAGGTGACAAGACACCCATCACATGAATGACTAATGATGTGACGCGTGATGTGACTTGTGGACCCCACTTGATTCGAAATGCAAGTGGGCCCGGAAACACTCCCAGACTCGGGTTCATTAATTCTGAATTAACGAATTTTCCGTTGCGACGTAATTAAATCAAATTTAATTAAATAATTATGCCTAGCAAAATTACTATTCATGTCGCTAGTGAATTAATTCTAAATTAACTCATTAGCCGAATTAAAATCTAATTTTAATTCCGTGTTGAAATCCAATTTCATTTAATATATCGAATATATCATTTTATCGATTAATTCCAAATTAATCGTTCTCTCTCTTTTAAATAATATTTTATCCCAGATAAAATATCTCCGTAATTAATCCTAGATTAATTTCTCTCTCTTATAATTAATCTAGATTAATTATATCTGAGTCATACGTCATCAGTGAATCTTCGGGAAGCGACCCATGAGATCCCCAGATATATTGGCAGTAAATCCGGTCGTCGGACTATCCGAACACGTACGTACTTAGTACTACGCTTTAACCGATTTATAAGACATGGTTAGCTTCTAGCAAAGCACCGTGCCTACCCAATTCTCTAGAAATATTCTTAAAGGAATACGTAATCTATATCAGGCGTAGTATACGTAGTATTACGTATTGCGATCCAGTATCGAATGTCACATGCTATGCCTGGGGCTGGAATTGTGTCTGCCCCGTACGAAGCACATATCGGATCTCTGGTAACTAGTCTCTATAATCGGATAACTATGACCTTGTCATATTATCCATAGCTGCAGCATATAAGAGCACCAGTTCTGTATCCTACGTGATCATCATCTCCACTATGACTGGAGTGATACTTCCATCTTGACATCACACCCAATACACTACGATTCTCAATATACCCATAAGAGGCGTAAATAGAACCTGTTAAAGCCCTGGACGACCAAAACCAAAGAATATTAATTGTCGCAAGTATTAACGGTGCAAGTCTCAGGTTAAGACTGTTGGACAAAATGACCCATAGCGTCACTATTTGCACAGATCATTGTGTTGCTGTAGCAAATTAACTATGTAACAAGGAAATTGCATTCTCGTCATTTGTGATTAGATCACCATAGATATATAAATGAAGAGAGGTCCCTATGATTAGTTCCTGGATTGAGATGATATGAGACAGTATCAGTCCACGAAGGATTAATCATTAAATATCCCTAGCCGTAGTATTATCGAGACTGGACATCGATAATGCGGAATAGGCTAGTATTGCACTTGTGCGCGTTGTGAGGGCACAACGGCATAGTTCTCATATATATAAGTATTGGATACTTGTGCAAGTGCGATAGGAGGTCGTGTTTCACCGATGGTACGGGAAACAGCTTCGCTCTGGATAGACCCCTCGGAATCCCATTGGTATTATGAATATGTGTCTATGGGAGGTCGAAATCAAGGTAGGTGTGTATAGTCTTAACCTGAGACTTACATCGCTAATGCTTACGACAATCGATATACTTTAGTTGAGGTCGTCTAGGACTGTAACCGGTTCTGTGTACGCCAATGCCGGGTATATTGAGAATCGTAGTGTATTGGATGTGATGTCAAGACGGAAGTATCACTCCAGTCATAGTGGAGATGATGTCACGTAGGATACGGTATTAGTGCTCTTAAGAGATGCGCATCCAATCGTGATATTATGACCAGGTCATGAATATCCGATTATAGAGACTAGTTACCAGACATCCGATATGTGTTTCGGACGGGGCAGACACTTATCCAGCCCCAGCCCTAGCACGTGACTATCCGATACTGGGTCGATATGCACAATACATTAGTATACTACGCTTGATACAGATCTTAAATATTCTTTAATGGATATGTCCGGAGAATTAGGTAGACTTGGTGCTTTGCTAGGAGTCGACCTTGTCTCGTAAATCGGTAGAACGTAGTACTTGGTACGTACGTGATTCGGATACTCCGACGACCGTATTTACTGCCAGATTATCCGGGGATCTCATGGGTCGCTTCCCGATAATCCACCAATGACGCACAACTCGCACTCTTGAATAATCTGGGATTATAAAGAAGAGAGAGAGAAAATTAATCTAGGATTAATTACGGAGATATTTTATCTAGGATAAAATATCGTCTAAGAGAGATAACGATTAATTTGGAATTAATCGGTAAATTAATATATATTCGATATATTAAACGAAATTAGATTTCGACGCGGAATTAAAATTAGATTTTAATTCGGGCAAACGAGTTAATTTAGAATTAATTCGTTAGCGACGTAAATAATAATTTCGCTAGCCGCAATTATTCGATTGAATTAACGTCGCGACGTAAGCTCGGTATTTCGGAAATATCGAACCCGAACGCGTGAGTGCACGTGGGCCCACTTTCATTTGGAAACGTGTGGGGCCCACATGACACATGTCATATTATGCATTATTAAATCTAATGCATTGCATGTAGATAGTGTACATTGCACTCAATGTCATTGCATGGAAATTGAGTGTTTGACACTCTAAGCCATTGCATGATTTGTGTCATAAATTTATTATTAATTTAATAAATTTTTATGGCATAAATATAAATTGATTTTTGGTAAATCATTTGAACTTAATACAAGATCATCTCTCTCTCTCAAATTTTCTCCTCTTCTCACGCCCAAAACTGAAACATGTTACTGGTTTGGAACCAATTTTGGCGTGACTTTAGGGAAGCATAGAGTGGATTTTCATGGTGAAAATTCAAGTGCTAGCACACTACGAGTCTTGCGAAGGTGGTCGGGAGGTTCACCCATGAGGCGGGATTCATCCGACGGAGTTTGGAGCTTCGTTTTGAGACCCGAAACTGCCAAGACAGTGAGCATGGACTGCTGCAGTGGGCTTACAAAGGCAGTGCGTTTTTGGGCATGATTCATCTTCAAATCGACATAACCGATCAATGTAAGTATTCCGCTATCTTCGTTGGTGTATTCACGCATGTTTTCATGTCTTGATTTGATCTTGGGACCTAGATTTTTACCAACAATGGCATCAAGAGCTAATGTTGCAAGCATGAAATTTTAGGGCTTAAAATTTGGGTAAATGTTTGTTGAGCATGATTTGAGTTAATTGGTTGTTTAAGTATGCTTATAACATGTTTAATTTCATTTTGGTTGGACCATTTGTTGAAAAATGATTTAGAATTATTTTCCCCAAATTTTTGCATCTTGGCCGAATATGTGACTAATATTGGGTATTTTGATTTTGAGCATGATTTGGTTAAATTGATTAATTGAGCATGTTTAAATGATCTTTAATTGAAGATTGATTTGATCAATTTCAACAAAATATGATTGGATCAATTTTGCCCAAATTGGAAGTGTTGGCCGAATGTGTGATGTGTTTGGAAATTTGGAATTTTTTCATTTTGATTCATTGGATGGGTTGTAATGTTGATGGATGATGTTAATTTGAAGTCAATTAGATTGAATTTTGAATTGAACATAAAATCCCCAAAAATTATCACCTTGGCCGAATGTGTATGTATTTGGGATTCTTGGAATTTTTTGATTTATGATTCATTTGATGAGTTGAAATCATTTAGGTTGATGTTAATTTGAATAGAATTGGATTGGATTTCGAATTGGACAAAAACCCCAAAATCCTTGTGTTGGCCGAATGTGTATGCCCTTTATTGTCTTGGCATTTTTGATTTTATGACATTGGATGTCTATGTAATTAAATTGGATGGTGATTTAATGTCGATTGAGGTTCGATTGGATTGAAACCGAATCGGACACAAAATCCCTCCTTGGCCGAGAGCTTAGTAGCATGTAAATGGGTTTGATTTTTCAATTTGTATGTTGGACATGTAATAATGAATTAAGCATGATTAATTGGACTAATATGGTGTTTTAGAAATATTGATTTAGTTGATTAATCATGTAATACACTTTAGTTTAATTGAATATGAAATTGGATTTTGTCATATTTAATTAATTGGGCCTAATTTTGGAAATTGGACTTTAATATTGTAATTGGGCCTATTGGGCTTGATTTTATCAAGTTGGGTTTAGGCCAAGTGGATTGGATCCAATTGGGCCCAAAACCTTAACCATAAAGCCCAAATACAACTAATGAACCTTTAATATTCAATTGGGCCTAATGGGCCAAGATTGATTTATGGGCTTATGGGGTAAATCCCGGATTGGACTTTGGTTATCGGTTTGACCCGAGTTGACCAAAAGTCCACGCCTTAAGAAATCAATTAAAAGCCCATTGGACTTTAATTGAATTAATATTGGATATTAATCGGTCTTTGAGACGCGTTACGATTAAATTTGGAATTTAAATCGTAAAAGGTTTATTAAATAAAAGTGTAATATTTAATTTAGAATTGAATAATGAATTAGTATTAAATACATATTAAATTAGATTTAATGATGTAGTTTAATTTAATTCATGAATTCGTACTTTAAGTACTTATTCGCAAAACGAGTTTGACTCGAACAAAATCAAATCGTTGTTTGAACATTGGATGATCACTTAATTATCAGATTAATTAATTTGATTAGATTGATTGATAGCATGCTAATGTGTGTGAATACGTGGTTGTGTTGAATGAATAATGTATATCGGATGGATATTAGTCGGGTGGGCAATTTTAGAAATTGTTGTAATAAATTCGATTTATTTAATTGGACCTGCGTGTCCAGCCTTATCACCTCTATTCTCTTTGTATTCTCTTCTCACCTATTCCCCTCTATGTATATGAGGTTTCTTTAGAAGTGTAGTGTAACGGGTAGAAAGTAGTACAAGTGCTAGCTTGAGTGAGAAAGGGAGAGATTTGATCTAGGATCAATGTGTTAAGTATCCATCCGCATATCATTATTATTTAATTTCATACTCGCTTTATTATGTATTTAGAATGCATGTTTAAGGGTGTATGATGATGAGACCTTAATAAAGATAATTAAATTGGTAGCCAATTTGCACGCGAAAAACCCTCGTTAAATATCAAGCATTTATTTTCCTTCCATTGAGTAATTCTTGCTCAAGATCCGAGATTGGCAGGGGTTGTTGGCCAAAGTCAAGCCCTTGTCCGTCAAAGATGTGTTTGAATTACGAGGCTTTGTTCCATATCGGTGTCATGTGTCCAAGTTGTGGTTTGTTGGCCAAAGTCAAGACCACTTCTTGTCCATTGACATTGATTACGAAGCTTCCATGTCAATGGGTCCGAGCTTGACTGGGATCACTAGGTTTGTTGTGCCAAAGCCAAGGCCTAGTTGATTCAGAGGAAAAAGGCTAGGGTATACATTCGATGTATAGACATATATAAGATATATGTTTGGGACTTGGATGTCCACCTACTGGATCTAGGAGTTGGATTAGATCCAATTGATCTTCGAGATCTACCTAGTTAATTATCATACAATTTGTTGGCCAAAGTCAAGATTGTGTGATATTTAACGGGATCCTAGCCCACTAGGAAACACGGTTTCCCGAGTACTCAACAGAGGGTTAGAGGCTCGACGAAAAATAGTGGGAGGTAAGTATTGAATTTGCAACATTCGTTCAATTACTCGCCATACGCGCTCAAATAAATATCACACGTCATATTTATCAAAAGTATTAGTTGGACTAATATTTTATGTTGTTTTAAAAATATATATAGTTGGACTATATACAAACTCATTCAATATAGTTGATTTTATAATTGGATTATAGTAATCAATATAATTGAATTAAAATGATAGTTGATTTTATAATTAGATTATAGTAATCAATATTAAAATTATACTTGATTAATAATTGGATTATTGTAATCATTATAATAAATAGTACTTTATTAAATTGATTAAATAGTTGGACTATTAAAATCAAGAAAGAATTGAAAAGTTGGATATTTAAAATATAATCTGGGATTAAAATATTTTAAATGATTTAATTTTCAAATTGGGAATGAATAATAGGTTACTTTATTTGATAAAATAACTCATTATACCTTAAGCCCAAAATTAAGCAAGATAAGTAGAGCATAAAATCTTTGGAAGATTTTTGTGATGATGACTTTAATGCTTAATTTAATATACTTGTCATAAATCTAATTTTGGATTTAAGAAGTATTAAAATTGCAATTTATAATTCTTGGAGAATTAATTGACTATTCATGTAAAGTCAAAGTTTGCAATTGGGCGTGTTACACAAGGTGCACATCGTTTCGATATTCCAAAACCCAAGGCTTGGCCAAAGGTTTGTGAAATATTGAAAAGATAATTGACATATCTACCATTAAGGTATGTACTTAAATTAGGAACTGTTATAATGTAACTAGTTTGACTAGAGACATTATCTCTATATCAGTGTTTAATCCGTTGCGGATAAACCTTTATATTCTAGAACACTAAAGTGTTTTATTATATAAAGATGATACTGAGATAAACACATTAGATGTGAATAACAGAATTTATATTGACAAATAAATAGCTCAAATTGATTTGATCAATAGAGACTTATTTGTGGCATTGTTCTGGGACACAATTAAACGAGACTCGTATATCCACACTTTTGAAGAGTGGGTACTAGGACTGATTTGACTATTCAAATAAGGTCTGCGAATCTAGTTTTTAGGTAAAGTACCTAAAATACTATTTACTTGGTAATAGTGAAAAGGTCCACCGATCTGTTAGCCCTATTCATGGTGAAGTTAGTGGGCCCATATCTAGCTAGGGTAGATATGAACATGAATATTTCGTGACCTTGACGGATGTAGCATCACGTTATGGTTATGTGTTACTTTTGAAGAACACAATCGGAAACATCAGAGTTTCGACACGAAATAGAAAAACAGATCGGCTATAGTATTATTCCGCCACGGTAAGGCCATAATGGAAAATACTTAAGCAGTAAGTTTCAAACATACATGAAAGAGTATAGTATTCTTTCAGATGAGGACTCCTCCCGAGACACGTCAGTTAGACGGTGTGTCCGAACTAAAAACCGAATTTGTTGGACATGATAAGGTTAATCACGAGTCGCTCTGAGCTACTATTTCCTTCTAAAAGATATGTATTAACAGTGCAAAACTTATTTAGAATAAGGTTCCATATAAATCTGTTTGACAGATATCATATAGGATATGAACAGGAAAGAAACGGGGTTTCTTATTCCTAATAATTTGGGTATGCCAGGCATAACGTTTGGATGATACCAAACTAAAAACCCAAATTGGATTAGTGCCAATATAGGTTATCCTAAGGGAAACCTTAAGTATAGTACTTATAAATCTCACATGAGAACAATGTGATTGTTGCTCACCATGCGGTTTTCCTGAGAGGAATACCGATATGCAGTGGTCAGTGGGAGGATAGTGATACTCGATGAAAATCGGAGTAATACTATTCAAGGCACGAAGTCCTTAATGGAACACAACAGTTCATCAATGATGAATCTGTACCATTAATCTTCGAATACACAAGAACTGAGTAGATCGGATAGAGTCAGAAAACAATCTAGCGTATGGGTTTCTGATCTAACCTCATAGAGATGTAAATCTTATGAGGTATACCAACCGACTACGTTTGAGGAAATGATACGAGGTATCAACTCCCTATTATGGCAAAGTGCCATGAGTCCGAAATGGATTCCATGTATAACAACTATTTTGGATACTGGTTGTTGTACCACAAGGCATTGTGCCTATGGTGCATTAACGTCTTCAAGGAAGACATACATGGAAGGCAACATACCCACGTACAAAGCTGGGCTTTTGACGAAAAGGTATCGTTATCAACATTGTGTTAATAACGGTTCAACCTTTTACCTGTTGCCATGGTAAATCCATTTTGAAGATGCTTGTAGATAACTGTATATTTCATTTATGAAATGTGTCAGTTACAAATCAAAATCGCTTTCCTGAAAAGGAAACCTTTTGGAGGATGTTTACAACATCCTGACGATTTTGAATAACCGACAAACAAGGTTTGCGGGTTATTCGATCCATGTTTGGATTGAAGCAAGCATAAGGTTCTTGGAACTGTCGTTTTGAAATAATCATAATGATTTATGATTTGACTCAAAACGAAATAATTCTTGTGTATATAAGGAGGTTAGTGGGAGAGCGCACTGACAGTTAAATTCCCATGAAGCAATTAATGAAAGCTTGGCTTTCATAGATATTCTTTCAATAGAAATTCTCCGTAGAATTCTGGGGAGTAACAACCTTTATTCAAGGAATAAAGATCTACTGGGATAGATTTGGAGTTGTTAACACTCTCTGGGAAATTGTACATTTAAAATGTACTTGTATTGGTGTCTCATACGCTTCGAGCATATGGAGTCACAATTGGGTCAATCCAAGTATAGTCACTGGATTGAACATTAAGAACATCTGTTAGTATCTGAGAGAACTAAAGATGTTGTCTTAAACTATGGAGAAGGAGAACTTGAAGTGACTGGGATCACTGCTACAAGTTTCCAAACAATTAAATACTGCGGTACTATAAAGTTTGAATAACGGGACAGTGAGCTGGAAATCTTCCGAGCAAGATAACTGTTGCCGAATAAACAACAAATGCGGATTATTGCTGCAGCTGAGGCAGCAATAGAAGCCATTTGGGTCGATAATAAATCTAATTAGATTAGATATAGTTCTGTTAGCAGCTGAGCTAGGCGTCAGCACAAGGCTAAAGAATTAAAGGTCTCATCGACGATCCAGATATATACTTCTATATTCATCTGATTCGTTCGGATCATACATCGTGGCGATGTGATGATCGTATAAATCGCGTCAGACGATAATCATACAAATCCGCTGACGAAAACCTTTCCTCAGCAATTTGAGCGAACCGTACATAGTTCGGGTGTTAGACACTCGAGTGACTGGCTATGTGCCAAGTGGGAGATTGTTGGACAAAATGACCCATAGCGTCACTATTTGCACAGATCATTGTGTTGCTGTAGCAAATTAACTATGTAACAAGGAAATTGCATTCTCGTCATTTGTGATTAGATCACCATAGATATATAAATGAAGAGAGGTCCCTATGATTAGTTCCTGGATTGAGATGATATGAGACAGTATCAGTCCACGAAGGATTAATCATTAAATATCCCTAGCCGTAGTATTATCGAGACTGGACATCGATAATGCGGAATAGGCTAGTATTGCACTTGTGCGCGTTGTGAGGGCACAACGGCATAGTTCTCATATATATAAGTATTGGATACTTGTGCAAGTGCGATAGGAGGTCGTGTTTCACCGATGGTACGGGAAACAGCTTCGCTCTGGATAGACCCCTCGGAATCCCATTGGTATTATGAATATGTGTCTATGGGAGGCCGAAATCAAGGTAGGTGTGTATAGTCTTAACCTGAGACTTACATCGCTAATGCTTACGACAATCGATATACTTTAGTTGAGGTCGTCTAGGACTGTAACCGGTTCTGTGTACGCCAATGCCGGGTATATTGAGAATCGTAGTGTATTGGATGTGATGTCAAGACGGAAGTATCACTCCAGTCATAGTGGAGATGATGTCACGCAGGATACGGTATTAGTGCTCTTAAGAGATGCGCATCCAATCGTGATATTATGACCAGGTCATGAATATCCGATTATAGAGACTAGTTACCAGACATCCGATATGTGTTTCGGACGGGGCAGACACTTATCCAGCCCCAGCCCTAGCACGTGACTATCCGATACTGGGCCGATATGCACAATACATTAGTATACTACGCTTGATACAGATCTTAATATTCTTTAATGGATATGTCCGGAGAATTAGGTAGACTTGGTGCTTTGCTAGGAGTCGACCTTGTCTCGTAAATCGGTAGAACGTAGTACTTGGTACGTACGTGATTCGGATACTCCGACGACCGTATTTACTGCCAGATTATCCGGGGATCTCATGGGTCGCTTCCCGATAATCCACCGATGACGCACAACTCGCACTCTTGAATAATCTGGGATTATAAAGAGAGAGAGAAAATTAATCTAGGATTAATTACGGAGATATTTTTTATCTAGGATAAAATATCGTCTAGAGAGAGATAACGATTAATTTGGAATTAATCGGTAAATTAATATATATTCGATATATAAACGAAATTAGATTTCGACGCGGAATTAAAATTAGATTTTAATTCGGGCAAACGAGTTAATTTAGAATTAATTCGTTAGCGACGTAAATAATAATTTCGCTAGCCGCAATTATTCGATTGAATTAACGTCGCGACGTAAGCTCGGTATTTCGGAAATATCGAACCCGAACGCGTGAGTGCACGTGGGCCCACTTTCATTTGGAAACGTGTGGGGCCCACATGACACATGTCATATTATGCATTATTTAATCTAATGCATTGCATGTAGATAGTGTACATTGCACTCAATGTCATTGCATGGAAATTGAGTGTTTGACACTCTAAGCCATTGCATGTTTTGTGTCATGTCAAATTTATTATTAATTTAATAAATTTTTATGGCATAAATATAAATTGATTTTTGGTAAATCATTTTAACTTAATACAAGATCATCTCTCTCAAATTTTCTCCTCTTCTCACGCCCAAAACTGAAACATGTTCTCTGGTTTGGAACCAATTTTGGCGTGACTTTAGGGAAGCAAGAGTGGATTTTCATGGTGAAAATTCAAGTGCTAGCACACTACGAGTCTTGCGAAGGTGGTAGGGAGGTTCACCCATGAGGCGGGATTCATCCGACGGAGTTTGGAGCTTCGTTTTGAGACCCGAAACTGCCAAGACAGTGAGCATGGACTGCTGCAGTGGGCTTACAAAGGCAGTGCGTTTTTGGGCATGATTCATCTTCAAATCGACATAACCGATCAATGTAAGTATTCCGCTATCTTCGTTGGTGTATTCACGTATGTTTTCATGTCTTGATTTGATCTTGGGACCTAGATTTTTACCAACAAAGACCAAATACACCTACCCTGATTTGGACTCCCATAGACACAGTCATACTACCAATGGAATTCCGAGGTCCTATCTAGAGCGAAGCTGTTTCCTCCGTACCAATCGGTAAACACAAACTCCTATTAAACACTTGCAAGAGTATCCAATACCAAAATATATGAGAACTATGTCGTTATGGCTCCCATAACACGCACAAGTGCATACTAGTCTATTCCGCATTAACTCGATGTCCAATCTCGATAATACTCCGACTATGGATGTTTTAAGATTAACCTTAGTGGATTAATATTGTCTCATATCTTATTAATCTGGAACTAATCATAAGTACTTTTATCATTTATATATCCCGGTAATTCAATTACAAATGATAAAGACCTTTCATTTGTCACATAGTTAATTTGTACAACAACACAATGTTCTGTACAAATAGTGATGCTATGGGTCATAATTGTCCAACAGTTCCATCATAAAGTATGGTCATGTTATGAAATTCCAGTCGTATTGCAGCTTTGTATATATGTTTTCCAGTTTAAGTGTCTAGTTCATTTTGCTTCTTGGGTCAGGAACCGGTGGTACCACGAACAAAATCGTGAGGGTGTTGGGTTTGGACTTGAGATTCATCCTTATTGTGAGGCCCAAAGCGGGCAATACTTTGTTAGTAGGTCCAGTTGTGTGACATGGCCTTTTATGGTATCATGCTTCGGGCTTAATGATGAAGTCTTTGAGACGCTCTTGTTTTTTTGACCTCCGTACATGATATTGTACTTAGATCCTTTTTTGTATTTTGAATTTCAGGATTAAATTATTTTAAGAAGGAAATGATGTAATAACCCAAAAATTTTCTTAAAGTTATTATTGATTTTCACTTAAAAGTCTTTAGTCAAATTTTAAAAATTTTGCCTTTAAAGGTTAATTGGTAAATTCCAAAGTTTGCTTCAATTTTTGTTTGATCAAAACCTATAGATTTCACTGAAATTTTCCTGCCCCTATATAAAATCTTTTCCTTCTCATCTCTCTCTCACAGAATGTGAGCCATTTCTTTTGTTTTTACTTTCATTTTTCCTCTTCAAAGGTATGGTGGAGAGAGAAGGAGATTCGGCGGTGGTAGCCATTTTCCTTCGATCGGAGCTAAAGGAAATATAAAGAAAGTTGTGGGGAATAGTTTGGTGGTGGTGGTTGTGTTGGGTTCTCTAAGAACATGCCTAGGATCAATTAAGCATAAAATATGTGAATACTCGAAGTAAGATTGCGGTAAAATACTTACCACGATCGGTTATATGGATGCGTAGACAACAAAAATTTGCTCCTTTGAGAAGTGCTCCAAGCTCTCATTTGATTTGTATGGTTGAGCTCCAAGCTTTGAATTTGAATTCCAAACTCAAGTGATTGTTTCCCTATCACCTTTGTTGACTCTTTAAGTGCTAGCTTAGGAAGAAAATTGCAACAAAATTCTTCCCTTGGTTCTTTGTTGTTCTCGGCAAAATGAGAATTGAGAGAGGGATGGAGGCTTACACGATGAAGAGAAGAAAAAGAGAGTGAAGTGTTTTTGATTTTCTAAAAATCAAAGACATATACCAAATCCAAGTTAGTAAAATATCACTCACCTTTTTCATAATTAAAATAAGAAAGTATGTGAATCAAGCCATCAGCAACTAATAACTTCCATCAAATAAAGTGATGAGATTAACTTGTGATGTGACTTGATGTGGACCCCACTTTAATTCAAAATCCGAGTGGGCCCACAAACACATTCCGGACTCGGGTTCGTTAATTCCGAATTAACGAATTTTCCCTTGCGACTTAATTAAATCAAATTAATTAAATAATAATGCCTTTCAAAATTATTACGAAAGTCGCTCACGAATTGATTCTAAATTATTTCGTTCGCCCGAATTAAAATCCAATTTTAATTCCGCTATGAAATGTAATTTCATTTAATATATCGAATATATTATTTTATCGATTAATTCTAAATTAATCATTCTCTCTCCTCTATTTGAATTTTATCCCAGATAAGTTATATCCGCAATTAATCCTAAATTAATTTCTTCTCTCTCATAATTAATCCCAGATTAATTATGTTCGAGTCATACGACATCGGTGAATCTTCGGGAAGCAACCAATGAGATCCCTGGATATGTTGGCAGTAAATCTGTTCGTCGGACTATCCGAACATGTGCGTACCTCGTACCACGTTCTTACCAATTTACAAGACATGGTTGGCTTATAGCAAAGCGTCGTGCCTACCCAATTCTCCAGAAATATTCTTTTAAGGAATATATATAATCAATAACAGGCGTATTATACAAAGAATTACGTATTGCGATCCAATATCAGATGTCACATGCTAGGCCTAGGGCTGGAATAGTGTCTGTCTCGTAAGAAGCATATATCGGATTACTAGCAATTAGTCTCTTTAATCAGATAATCATGACCTTGTCATATTATCCCGATAGTTGCAAAATAATAGAGTACCAATTATGTATCCTACATGATCATCATCTCCATATGACTAAAGTGATACTTCCATCTTGACATCACACCTAATACACTACGATTCTCAATAAACCCAGAAGAGGCGTACACAGAGCGAAGGGTCTATCTAGAACGAAGCTGTTCCCGTACCATCGATAAACAGAACCTCCTATTACACTTGCATGAGTATCCAAAACCCAAATATATAAGAACTATGCAGTTACGCTTCCATAACGCGCACAAGTGTAATACTAGGATATTTCGCATTATCGATGTCCAGTCTCGGTAATACTATGAATATGGCTATTTAATGATTAAACCTTTGGTGGATTGATATTGTCTCATATCTTATAATCCGAAACTAATCATAAGGACTTTTACCATTTATATATATTCAAGTAATCTAATTACAAAATGATAAAATAGCAATTTCCATTGTCACATAGTTAATTTGTACAAAAAACACAATATCTTTTACAAATAGTGACGTTATGGGTCATAATTGTCCAACAATCTCCCACTTGGCCTATAGCCAGTCACTCAAGTATATAACACCTGAACTATGTACATATCGCTCAAACTTTTACTAAGGAATTGCTTTCGTCAGCGGATCTGCAATGTTTTCATCTGATGCGACCTTCTTGATCTTCACATCGCCACGATGTATGATCTCACGAATCAGATGGAAACATCGAAGAACATGCTTGGATCGTTGATGAGATCGCGGTTCTTTAGCCTGCGCTATAGCCCCATTATTGTCACAATATAATGGAACAGGCTCAGCTACTAACGGAACTACTCCTAATCCAATTAGGAATTTTCAGATCCAAACTGCCTCTTTTGCTGCCTCAGCTGCAGCGATGTATTCCACTTCTGTTGTTGAATCGGCAACGGCCTCTTTCTTGGAAGATTTCCAGCTTACTGCTCCGTTGTTCAAATAAAATATTTACCCGGATTGTGACTTATAGTCTTCTTTATCGGTTTGGAAACTTACGTCGGTAAACCAAGTTACCTCAAGTTCTCCATCTCCATAGATTAAGAACGCATCCCTAGTTCGTCTAAGATACTTAAGGATGTTCTTAACCGCAACCCAACGACTATCACCTGGATCGGCTTGATAGCGACTACAAATGCTCAAAGCATATGAGACATCAGGTCGCGTACATATCATGGCATACATGATCGATCCGACTGCAGAAGCGAACGGGATCCGACTCATGTTGTCTCTCTCATCTTGAGTTTTAGGACACATTTCCTTAGATAAAGGGACGCCATGTGACACTGGCAACAGTCCCCTCTTAGACTGTTCCATGTTGAATCTCTTCAACACTTTGTCAATATATGTGCTCTAGGAGAGTCCAAGTAGCTTTGTAGATCTATCCCGATATTCATTTTGGGATAAAATTAATCGAATTTATTTTCTCAAATTTTAAGATGCTTAAATCTAATTTAACATCATCCAAGCTTAACCAAACCATCAATTTGAAGAAATCATGCATAAATAAAAAAAACCCCAAATAAAGTATATAAACCCTAAGTTCATTTGATGCTTAACCTGGCTTTGATACCATTGTCGGGTCTCTAAGATCAATCCCAAGATCTAATAAGCATAAACATGTGTGAATACTCAAAATAATATAATGGAAATTATACTCACTTTGATCGGTTCATTGGATGTGTTGATAACAAAGCTTTTCCTCATTTGAAGTACTCCAAGCTCCTCTTTGAATGGTTGTGTGTTGAGCTCCAAGCTTGGTGAATGAGATTCCAAACTCAATGGGTGTTTCCCTATCACCTTTGTAGACTTTTTGATGTGCTAGCAAGGTTTTATTTTTGAAACAAAATCAAAGGAGAAGAACATTGAAGTTTCGGCCAAGGGAGAAAGGAAAAAGAGCTTTTTGTTTTCTTTTGTATTTGTTTCTAAAACAATTACCAAATTCAACTTACAAAATGGTGTATATCTTTTCCAAAAAGATAAAGTGTGTTGGAGGGAAAAATACAATTAATGTATTCAACCACTTCCATCACCAAAAAGTGACTAGATGTCAATCACAAAAATGTGACAAGACTTCCTTCACTAAAGTAGACATTTGATGTAAGTTGGTGGGCCCCACTTTGAAATTCAAAATTCGAGTAGGCCCGCAAACACATTTCGGGTTCGGGTTCGTTTAATTCCAAATTAACGAATTTTCCGTTGGGACTTAATTAAATCAAATTTAATTAAATAACAATGCCTCGCAAAATTATTACGAAAGTCGCTCGTGAATTAATTCTAAATTAATTCGTTTGCCCGAATTAAAATCCAATTCTAATTCTGTTATGAAATCTAATTTCATTTAATATATCGAATATATTATTTAATCGATTAATTCCAAATTAATCGTTCTCTCTATTTTAATTGAATTTTATCCCAGATAAATTCTCGCCATAATTAATCCTAGATTAATTATGTTCGAGTCATACGTCATCGGTGAATCTTCGGGAAGCGGCCCATGAGATCCCTGGATATGTGGCAGTAAATCCAGTCGTTGGACTATCCGAACACGTGCGTACTCGGTACCACATTCCTACCGATTTACAAGACATGTTGGCTTCTAGCAAATCACTGTGCCTAGCTAATTCTCCAGAAATATTCTTTAAGGAATATATAATCTATAACAGGCGTAGTAAACGTAGTATTACGTATTGCGATCCAGTATCTGATTTCACATGCAAGGCCTGGGGCTGGAATAGTGTCTGCCCCGTACGAAGAATATATCAGATCACAGCAACTAGTCTTTATAATCGGATAATCATGACCTTGCGTGATCATCATCTCTATATGACTGAAGTGATACTTCTGTCTTGAAATCATACCCAATACACTACGATTCTCAATAAACCCATAAGAGGCGTACACAGAACCTGTCAAAGTCTCGGACAACCAAAACCAAAGCGTATTGATTGTCGCAAGTATTAGCGATGCAAGACTCAGGTTAAGACCAAATACACCTACCCTGATGCGGATTCCCATAGACACATAGTCATACTACCAATGGGATTCCGTGGGGTCTATCCATAGTGAACTTGTTCCCATACCATCGGTAAACCCAACCTCCTATCACCCCTGCATAAGCATCTAATACTTAAATATATGAGAACTATGATGTTACGCTTCTATAACACGCACAAGTGCAATACTAGTCTATTCCGCATTATCGATGTCCGGTCTCAACAATACTACGACTAGGGATATTTAATGATTAAACCTTTGTGGATTGATATTGTCTCATATCTTATAATCAGGAACTAATTATAAGGACTTTTATCATTTATATATTCAAGTTATCTAATTACAAAATGATAAAATAGCAATTTTCATTGTCACATAGTTAATTTGTACAAAAACCACAATGTCTTTTACAAATAGTGACGATATGGGTCATAATTGTCCAACAATCTCCCACTTGGCCTATAGCCAGTCACTCAAGTATCTAACCCCTGAACTATGTACATATCGCTTAAACTTTTGCTGAGGAATAGCTTTTGTCAGGGGATCTGCAATGTTGTCATCTGATGCGACCTTCTCGATCTTCACATCGCCACGATGTATGATCTCACGAATTAGATGGAAAAATTGAAGAACATGCTTGGATCGTTGATGAGACCGCGGTTCCTTAGCCTGCGTTATAGCCCCGTTATTGTCACAATACAATAGAACGGGCTCAGTTCCTAACAGAACTACTCCTAATCCAATTAGGAATTTACAGATCCAAACTGCCTCTTTTGCTGCTTCAACTGTAGAAATATATTCTGCTTCTGTTGTTGAATCAGCACCAGTCTCTTGCTTGGAAGATTTCCAGCTTACTGCTCCGTTGTTCAAATAAAATACATACCCAGATTGCGACTTACAGTCGTCTTTATCAGTTTGGAAACTTGCATCGGTATATCCTGCTACCTCAAGTTCTCCATCTCCATAGATTAAGAATGCATCCCTAGTTCGTCTAAGATACTTAAGGATATTCTTAACCGCCATCTAGAGACCATCACTTGGATCGGCGTGATAGCGACTACACATGCGTAAAGCATACGAGACATCAGGTCGCATATATATCATGGCATAAATGATCGATCCGACTGCCGAGGCGAACGTGATCCGACTAATGTTGTCTCTCTCATCTTGAGTTTTAGGACACATGTCCTTAGATAGAATGACACCATGTGACACTGGTAACAGTCCCTTCTTAGACTGTTCCATGTTGAATATCTTCAACAATTTGTCAATGTACGTGCTTTGGGAGAGTCCAAGCAGCTTTCTAGATCTATCCCGGTAGATCTTTGACCGGTGCTTACACACGCGTATAACGCAAGCGCACGTATCGTTCAAGTAGTATAAAAAGTATCGATCCCATGAGGACTTAATACCTAATATATTAATTTTATGAAGTCAAATGATTACTAGTATCTAACAGGTTGATTGATATATTTGAAATGATGAAGGTTTTGAATTTAAAAACAAGTAAATAAAATTGCTCGAATGTAGGTTTAAGAATTTAAAAACAAGTAAATAAAATGCTCGAATGTAGGTTTAAGAGAATTCAATATTAAAAACTATCTAGGGTTGTGATTTCTTCCAATATCATTTTAAAGATGAAGTGATTATTTTATGTTGTGTAATAAATCGGTTTACTAACCTGGAACACTAAATTATGCAAAAGCCTCTATCGATGGTCAGACGCAAATACCCAGTTTAACCCAATTGAACCATATGTCTATGTCAACCAAATTATCTGGATTCATTACGTTTAAGTTCCAATTATGGCTACCCCCGCCCGACATGTATATGTCTATCCTGTAAGGAAATCTATTAAAGGGTTATCTATCCTCAAGAAAGATCGTGGGCTATTAAGTCTAAGGCTGAAACCTAAAATTCCTTTGTCAAGTTTATTTTAGATTTACCACATCAATCTTATTAGTGGCCAATTAACAAGACGCATTAAGCTTAAAACTTAATAAGTAAACCTTTAAATTACCCAAACTATAATTTAACCCCTTATAAACCGGTGATATTGGATTTCATCACAACCCCAGATAACTGGCTTAGTTACGACACATATTTACGGGTAGTAAAAAAAACTTAAATAAAATAAAAGACATAAAGTAAAATACTGAAAATTAAATACTGAAAATTAAATGCTGAAAAGTAAATGCTGAAAAGTAAATGCTGAAAAGTAAATGCTAAAATTAAATACTGAAAATTAAATGCTGAAAAGTAAATGCTAGAAGTAAATTAAAAACTGAAAATTAAATAAAATAAAAGACATAAAGTAAAATACTGAAAATTAAATACTGAAAATTAAATGTTGAAAAGTAAATTCTGAAAGTAAATGCTGAAATTAAATACTGAAAATTAAATGCTGAAAGGTAAATGCTGAAAAGTAAATTGCTGAAAAGTAAATTGCTGAAAAGTAAATTGCTGAAGTAA
This sequence comes from Zanthoxylum bungeanum, assembly GCA_019454045.1. Lineage (NCBI taxonomy): Eukaryota > Viridiplantae > Streptophyta > Magnoliopsida > Sapindales > Rutaceae > Zanthoxylum > Zanthoxylum bungeanum. The sequence continues at coordinate 46,956 of SKCR01022797.1, forward strand.
ATTGCTGAAATGTGAAAAGTAAATAAGTAAAATTACAATAAAAGAAAATGCTAAGGTAAAAAGAGCCACTTTTATTACTTCTATTTTAGATATCTCCCTTAATATAATATATTAACTTTGCATGATAATTACCAGTCAGCCATATAGGTAGTATCTAGATTAAGTCAAATTAATAATTAATTACCAACCGACCAATCAGGCGGTATCCAGTTTAGTCAGGTTAAAACCAATTTAAATATTTACCAACCGACCAATATGGCGGTATCCTCGTTAAGTCAGGTTTTAACTAGTTTATATATTATAATTAAGGGAGATTAATCTAAATATTAGTAATAAAAGTTTTACCTTTTAACCTAGTAAAGGGGAGTTACCTCCTCATTACTGAAAAGTAAAAACTGAAAATTAAAGAAAGAAAAGTACTTGTGCGTAAAAGTAAATTGCGGAAAGTAAAAACTGAAAAGTAAAGAAAAGAAAGTGTGAAAGCGGAAATTAATTACTGAAAGCTGTAAATAAAAAAACAAGATACAATCTTCTTAGCATTCTTAAGGAATTCCTTAGAAGAAAGTATGAAATTTACAAATGAAATGGCTTGGTATTTATAGGCAAAATTTTGCCTCCATCAAATCATCCACCAAATCAATTTTTAATTGCTCCACTAATTGCTCCACCAAATCCATTATTAATTACTCCACTAATTTCTTATCATGTTTGGTGGTGATTTGATAATTTTTATTATTTATTTATTAATTTATTTTTTGCTTTGAAAATGACTTTAATAATTACACACAACACACTTCTGGATGGTTCATCAATTTCGGGCATGCAATCTTCAGAATTCAAAATTATTTTGTCTTTAAAAGTTGTAGATCTTTGATTCTTCTTTAATCTGGAACTTGAATCAGCTCAATCCGATATCGGAGTAAAACGTTATGCCCAAAATACGACAGATGCATAAAACTGGAATTTCCAAAACTGCACTTCGTTAAACGCCCTTTCAAGTTTCCAATCTCCAAAATTAATATGTCAAGTCCAATTTTGCCCTTATTTGACCCAAATTTCGTCCTAAATGATTTCATTGTGTCCCAATATTATTTTATCTGCAAAATAAACTAAAACACATCAAAACATTCATCAAACCCGAGAAACTAAACAAAATATTAAGTAAAAGGGGCGGTAAATATTGATATATTTTCCGCTCATCACACCCCCAAACCTAACATTTTGCTAGTCCTCGAGCAAAAAAATAAAATAAAATACAGGAAATAATTAAAATTAAACTAAGCCACTTTCGTAGGGATCACGGTTGCATTTAGCCATATGCAACAAGCCTTTAAACCCCTAGGTGTCCCTAGTGGACGAGTTATAGTCTCGTGAGGGCTTACAGCAACGATACCCATAAACGTTTACAAAAGTAAAAAGATAATAAAACTAATGCACACAAAAGCAAAAAGACAAGAGAAAATAGAATAAAGAAGTTAGTGACTAATCAAGTGAAACTTCTACTCCAAGTTACTAGTTGTTTGTTTCATTCTAAATTACCGATTAAGTAAATTCTCCGATTATTTTTACCATTCTCCATATACATAGTTGACAAAATATTAATCAACTTATTTTTGCCCTCAACAGTCACAAGTGTAGTTGATAAGAGAGTAATATTTTTGTCCTAAAGTTTTATCAGAATTCACATCTTTTTGCAGCAATAGAATAATTTTTCTGATTTTTCTGATTTTTTTTTTTTATATATATACAATATCTTCCATCTATGTAGCAAGTGTTGGGTCGGTGGCTCCCAAACCAGTTGGCTTTAGGGCATCAGGTGTTAAAACACCCCTACGGACTTAATTACTCAGACTTCCGATATATATATTTTTGCAACATCTTGATCCATGTACCGAGCTTTGGGCCAGTGACTCCCAAACCAGTTGGCTTTAGGGCACTAGGTGTTAAAACACCCTTACAGACTTAATAACTCGGATCTTAGATGTTTTTTTTTTTTTTTACTCTATCACTTTTTGAGATACTTTCTCCAATTAAACTAGAGCACTAAATATTATAAACTTTTCAATTACAACTCATGTCTGTATGTTACTATGCATGTTGATAATATCTGCTAACTGAGCATGTGAAGATTCTTTTTAGTCAGTATTATGGAGAATTCACAAATTAAATAATTCAAAATGAAATAACAAAAATTAACTTGTTTCGAAATAGGTTTGAGATACGTCTCAGGAGTGGAAACTCCTTACTCAGCTATCTTTTACAAATTTCACCTTTTTAGTCAAAATAAAAAAAAATCACAAAATATTTTGTGATTTTTGAAAAATTTTCAATTTTTTTGTATTTTTCGAAAAATTTTGGACTAAAAAAAAAAACAAAACACAACTAAAAACAAGGTACTGATCAATTAATTTCCTCCCCCAAACCTAAATGAGACATTGTCCTCAATGTCTTAAACAGTAGAAGAAAAGTTTAGAAGATAATACCTGGTTAGCTGAAATTCTACAAGAAATTAGAGGTTAAGATCCAGATTAATCCTACCCTCTTACCATGATCGTCCTCGGACCAATTTATCTTTGAAGGGATAGGGTCAACTTGTGGTTCATAAGCTAAGAGTTGGTCAATTAAATCCGGAGCAGTTCTAGCATTAAAGAGTAGTTCTTTCAAAGGTTTTGACACGAACCCATTTCTCCGGGCATCACCAAGAAACACACAAAGAAAATCATAAAATCTGTCAACGTTAAACAGCCCAATTGGTTTCTGGTGTATGTTCAAGTTCGCCCAAGATATCACTATAAAAATTTCCTCCAATGTACCCAAGCCACCTGGCAAAGCAATAAAAGCATCAGCACGGTTAATCATTTCTACCAGTCGTTCAAACATACCTGGCATAATCAGTTCTTCTCCGTTTGATGGTTCAAAAGATTTGCTTCTACCAAGGTTTTGGGATGATTCCCAAAACGTGACTGCCTCCTTCTGTACAGCTTTTAAACGATCCCCATAAGTCCAAGATTGCCTCCGCCATATACTAAATGCATATTCTTTGCAACTAAGACTCGACCCAATTCTTGTGCTGCTTATACGTATTGTGGTTTAGTACCAACACTACTACCGCAAAACACACAGATGTTTTCAACTCGTCTTCTTGAAGTGGCTTCCATGTTTTACTCTGGATGTCTTCAAAAGTGTAATGATGAGTTGAATTTATAATACCTGAAAAGGGTGAGTAAAATAGCACTAGTACCTGCCAAATGACAATTATTAGTTAACAGTAAAATAAGTCGTGATAGTCAAAAAGATCTGGATCATGTCGGAGAAAATAAAAGAAAACAACAAAACAATTTACAATTATTAGGAAAATACAAAGAGATATAATATGTACAAGAAAAGTAGCGGCTTGATTGACGTCTATGCGTCAGGGACAAGCTTCCCATCTAATTTTCTTATAAACTGGAAAACATGGTCTTTTTGAGTTAGATTCCCAAGACTTAATTGTTGTCTTTCTTTTTGGAATTGTGTATGTAATTTACGAATGGCTATGTGAACATATCCACTGGGATGCATCTCAAGAATTGAAGATATATCATCTAAAGACTCCTTACTCAAGCCATCCCTAATGAATTTAATTTTATCTTCATGATTATCAAACACCATTCCTAAAGAACGACAATGAGTATTGAAATTCCAGCGTGCACATTTGTAACAAACACCCATTCTTTTGGCTCTTCTCTTTTTAGGATATGTGCTCTTTCCTAAACCAGGCATATGTGAAATAAAATAGTCAGAAGACTCACCTGCCAATCGAACCCGTGCTTCAATTAACCAACGAATGTCAGTAGGAATACCTTGATCATCAGTAATCTCATCCGTTCCAAACAAGCTTTGTAAACTTTCATCAGAGATTTTTGAGGGAGAGAAGGAAATTACTTGTGAAGATTTGCGAGAACTTCTTCCATCGTGAAAGGACTTAATCTGTAAAAACTAAACACACAAAATTAAATCACACCAAATCACAATATATACACAAATTGCATGAGTTGCCTCTCTGCGAGTGCTAAGTTTAATCGTCATCAGCTAGACGTGACTGCTCAAACATTTATGTTGGATCTGAAAGTGTGACACTTTCTTTTTGTCGCTCAAATGATTCTCCCCAGTAGTGCTTGACACGCTGACTGTTAACCTTGAGTGTGTTGTTGGTATTTGGATCTAGTAACTCCACAGCTCCATATGGTAAAACCTGAGTGATCTTAAATGGACCTGACCACCTAGATTTCAACTTTCCAGGGAAAAGTTTCAACTTCGAGTTGTACAACAACACCTGCTGCCTTGGTTCCAACTGTCTGTGGATTATTTTTCGGTCATGCCATTTTTTGGTCTTTTCCTTGTACAATTTGGCATTCTCATAAGCCTGTAGGCGAAATTCCTCAAATTCATTGAGTTGGTGAAGTCTTTTCTCTCATGCAGCTTGTGAATCAAGATTCAACTTCTTCAGTGCCCAGTACGCCTTGTGTTCAAGCTCAACTGGCAGATGGCATGCTTTCCCAAACACCAATCGATATGGGGACATACCAATGGGTGTCTTATAAGTTGTTCGGTATGCCCATAATGCATCATCCAATTTTTTAGACCAGTCCCTCCTTGTTGATCCAACGGTTCTTTCTAGGATTCTTTTGATCTCCCTGTTTGAAACCTCAACTTGTCCATTTGATTATGGATGGTAAGTGTGGTAACCTTGTGAGTAACTCCGTATTTGGATAGAAGTGCATAGAAGTATCTGTTGCAGAAATGTGAGCCACCATCGATGATGATTGCCCAAGGTGTTCTGAACCGAGTGAAAATGTTCTTTTTCAGAAATTTGATCACCACTTTTGAATCATTGGATGGCAGTGCAATTGCTTCAACCCATTGGAAACGTAGTCTACAGCAACCAGGATTACAAGTTTCTGAATGATGGAACAAAGGGCCCCATGAAATCAATACCCCACACATCGAATATTTCCACTTCCAGAATGTTTTGCAACGGTCCTTCATTTCTCCTCGAAATATTCCCGTTCTCTGGCACCTGTCACATTGAAAAGCAAAAAGATAAGCATCTTTAAAAAGAGTGGGCCAGAACAAACCTGATTGAAGAACTTTTGCTACAGTTTTGTCCCCACTGAAGTGTCCGCCATATGGTGATGAATGACAGTGCTGTAAAACACTGTTGACCTCCTCCTGTGGAACACACCGTCTCAGTAATTGATCAGCACAGCGTTTGAACAGGTACGGCTCATCCCAGACATAGTGCTTGACTTCTTTGAAGAACTTCTTCCATTGCTGAGTTGTCCATTCCAACGGCCATTTTCCTGACACAATGTAGTTGACATAGTCAGCATACCAAGGGACTTCCTGTTGTTTCATGGAAAATAGCTATTCATTTGGAAAAGTTTCTTTTATTGACAGTTCTTTGCCAGCTGTTTCTCAATTCTCGATCCTCGATAGATGATCTGCCACTTGGTTTTCTGTCCATTTCTATCTCGAATCTCCCCACATCGAATTCTTGCAGAAGAAGTATCCAACGGATCAATCTGGGTTTGGCATCTTTCTTTGTGATCAGATATTTGATTGCTGAATGATCTGTGTAGACACCACTTTGGGACCCAGCAGATAGGAGCGGAATTTGTCAAAAGCGTACACAACTGCGAGCAACTCCTTTTCAGTGGTTGTGTAGTTGAGTTGAGCTTCATTCAGAGTTCTGTTGGATAATAAATGGTGGTGTGGAAAATCTTTACTTTGTGTTGTCCCAAAACTGCACCAACAGCAAAATCACTAGCATCGCACATCACTTCAAATGGAATGTCCAGTCTGGTGCTATAATGATGGGGGCAGAGACCAGATTCTGTTTTAAGATCTCAAAAACTTCCTGTCATTCTTTGGTAAAGTTGAAAGGCACATCCTTTTCCAGAAGATTGCATAGAGGTTTAGCAATCTTGGAAAAATCTTTGATAAATCTCCTGTAAAAACCTGCATGTCCGAGAAAGCTCCGAATCCCTTTGACAGATGTTGGCGGAGGTATTTTTTCAATTGTTTCAATCTTTGCTTTGTCTACCTCGATTCCCTTTTGTGTGATCCGGTGTCCAAGAACAATGCCTTCATGTACCATGAAATGGCATTTCTCCCAGTTGAGTGCCAGGTTTGTATCTTCGCACCTTTGTAACACCTATTCCAGATTTTGCAAGTAATGGTCAAAAGAATCTCCAAACACAGAAAAGTCATCCATGAATACCTCCATACTCTGCTCCAGCATGTCTGAGAAGATGGGCATCATGCAACGCTGAAAAGTGGCGGGGGCATTACATAATCCAAATGGCATTCTGCGGAAAGCAAAAGTACCATAAGGACATGTAATGATGGTTTTCTCCTGATCTTTTGGGGCGATAGCAATCTGATTGTACCCTGAATATCCATCCAGAAAGCAATAGAACTCATGTCCCGCCAGTCTGTCTAACATCTGGTCAATGAATGGTAGTGGAAAATGGTCCTTTCTTTTGGCTTTATTCAGCTTCCTGTAATCCATGCATACTCTCCATCCAGTCACCGTTCTTGTTGGGATCAGCTGTTCTTTCTTGGTTGACTGATGAGTGGTAAATCTATCACTATTTCCCACTCATTTAACCTAATATTTTTATAGTTTCTTGAGTTTTGTGAATATTTGATGTGTTTTGTGTTTTTATTTTATAGATAAATAAAGTTTCAGGACATTCTGGAGGTGATTTGGGCCAAAACAGTGAAAATTGGACGAAAATGGCATTTTGGTAAATTCTCGCGTCGCGATGCCAAGAACTTCAGCGTCGCGACGCCTAACGTGCGCCGAACAGTGCTAACGTGCGCCGGGTCCCAAATCAGAATTTGAGAAAAGTTTGACTTTGCTAACGTGCGCCGTGCCACGTGTCACCATCACAGCCTATCTGCTAACATGCACCGTGCCGCGTGTCAGCATCCTACGGTGCCGATAGTCATCATCGCCACGTGTACCACGTGTCATTCCATGTCATTTCCACGTCATCAGCCACATCACCAGGTTGACCAAGTCAAAGTGCCACTTCACCGCCACGTCATGATCAGCCAATCAAGAAGTGCCACGTGTCGTAATCCTACGGTGCCGACAGTCTCTTGCCACGTCACCGCCATGTCAGCATCAATCATTGAGTATCTAATCCTTATCTGACACGTGGCGGATAAGAATCTCATCGACCAATCAGAAGCCGCCACGTGTCACAATAATTGAAGCCCAACCACCTCGCCACGTGTCACCTTATCAGCTTATCCAGAATCTGTAAACCGACGAACCAGAGCGTGCCACGTCGACAGAAGCTGGCGTAGCGACGCCAAAGGCCTTGGCGTCGCGACGTTGGAAGCCTACCGAGGCCTATAAATAGAGCTTCAAAATTCAGTTTTAGTTGTTTACCACTCTCTCTCATCTCTTTGATGTAAAGAGAGAGTTTCTCTCTCTAGTTTCTTTTAGTTTTTAGTTTTTTTTAGTTTTTAGTTTTGTAAATAATTTTAATTACGTTTTGTTAATATAGTTATTTACTTTTTTACTTTTTACAGTTTTTACTATTTTACCATGAGGAGGTAACTTCCCCTGCTAGGGTGAAAGGTAATTCTTTTACTATACATTTAGATTAATCTCCCTAAAAATAATATATTCACTATTTAAAATATTGACTTAAAAAGGATACCACCAGATTGGTCGGTTGTAATTCATTTTAATATGTTTAAACCTGACTAATAAAGGATACCGCCAGATTGGTCGGTTGGTAATATTATCACAAGTTTTATATTATTTTATGGGAGGATATCTAAAATAGTAAATAGTAAAAGTAATTACTTTACCTTAGCATTTTATTTTATTTTATTTTACTTTTCAGCTTTTACATTATGTCTTTTATTTTTCAGTATTTTACTTTATGTCTTTACTTTTAAGTTTTTACTAGCCCTAGTTATGAGTTAGTTATTGGGGTTGTGATGAATTCTAATATCACCGGTTTATAAGTGGTTATTTTATAGTTTGGGTAATTTAAGGTTTTACTTATATAAGTCTTAAGCTTAATGCTTCTTGTTGTCTAATCACCAATAAGATTGATGTGGTAAATCTAAAATGAACTAGACATAGGGATTTTAGGTTTCCACTTAAACTTAAATAGCCCACGATCTTCATTGAGGATATATAACCCTTTAATAGATTTCCTTACAGGATAGACATCTACCGTCGGGCGGGGGTAGCCATAATTGGAACTTAAACTTAATGAATCCAGATAATTTGGTTGACATAGACATATGGTTTAATTGGGTTAAACTGGGTATTTGCGTCTGAAATCGACAGAGGCTTTTGTCAATTTTAGTGTTCCAGGTTAGTAAACTGATTTATTACACAAACATAAAAAAATCACTTCATCTTTTAAAAGATATTAGAATGATTCACAACCCTAGATCTTTGTGTCTTTTGTTATTTTCCTTAGTATTTTCTTTTGTTTTTTATTTATTTATTATTTTGTAAAACCACTTTCAACCAATCAAAACAACCATTCTCTTCTCCATTTATTAGATATTTGTAAATAAATAGATTCAATAATAATAACAACAGTAGGAATTAAGTCCTCGTGGGATCGATTTTTTATACTACTTGAACGATACGTGCGCTTGCGTTATACGTGTGTGTTTACGCCGGTCAAGTTTTTGGGCCGTTGCCGGGGACTTATTTTCTTGAGTTGTTAATTTTGAAGCTATCCAATACTTGTATCTAATTTTCTTTTTTATCTGTAATTTTTTTTATTTTTTTTGTTTTCAAGTGATTTTAAAAAAAGAACATTATTGGGAGATTGAGAGATCACGAGCTTTACTAGAAGATACACCCCAAATCTTGGAAGCAATAGTCCGTTTTTGAGGCCTGTTGTCCAGCCCACAATTATCAGGATGCCAGAACCAAGCAAACACATTTGCTCAACAGAAGCAATAAGGAGATGTGACATAGTATGGTAACCACCCTAGAGATTATTGCGGATACAACTACCATCCAGGTGGCAGAGTTATCAAGTCTTCATGGTATGATGAGCCATCACATTTCACAGAACCACATTTCCATCTTATCCACCACTACCTACAATGATCTTCATCACTAATCAAAACAATCAGAAGAAGATCAGATGATTGACATGCTAATGATGTGTTCAAGAAACGAGATACGAAAGAGTAAAAGTGGGATACAATGCTTGAAACATTCCAGAATCAACTCGAAAGTATTCAGAGTCAAACAAAAATCCTACAGGAGAATGACGAACAGATCAGACAATTAATAGAAAAACCAGAAATTTATATACCTCAAGAAGCATTTTTCAGATGCCCAAGCATTCACGATGACACCTTAACAGAAGAGGAGGTGAGCAGTATCAACAACCAGAGGTATCAGTTCAGGAGCCCGAACCGGGCAGAGTCTCAATTTGACTTTTTATTATTCAGATTCTGACGAGGATGAAGTTGATCTATTTGTACCAAGCACCAACAACAGGGATCAAACTTTCAATCCTCAAAATGAAGCTCTTGGAGCATGCTTTACCTTGATGTTTGAAGAAGATCTATCTGAATACATCCATTCCAGTCGTATCAGAGGATGAAAACCTAATGTCAGAAACATTTTGCCTCCTCATGTTGACAATTTTGAAGCAGTATTCACAGATGACAGATGAAGAGCTGGATACAAAAATTTTACAATACATCTGTGAAGAAAAAAAGGTGGAGCAAAGAACAGAGCAAATGGAAAAGAGCAAATGTCTAACCTTAATAAAGATCCAAAGCATTCAGGAGAAACATCACTGTTTTGGGAGTACAAATCAAAGATATCGCCCAGAAGCTTGACAGAATGGAACTCCCATTCCAAGTCAAGCACCATATGAGACCTCCTGATTTTCTTTCTTTCTTTGTAGGACCATGGAACAACAAGGAGAAAAAAGGTGGCACGAGCCCGAATGAGACAAAATTATTTTTGCCACTTTACGTTGGAAGAGACCATTTAAAAGCAACGCTCATGGGATTGTCTTTAATCGGACATCAACATGACATGAAACCTCTTAAGAGATGAATTTCATTCATGTCTGGCTGAAGACGAAAAATTTAGGCTAGCAGGGAGGCAACCCATGCAATTGTTGTATTTATGTCTTCATATTTTGTGTATACAT